>LPNX011193463.1:256442-310883 GCA_001517045.1 Pseudotsuga menziesii
AATCTGACAGATTATCTTCCTTTTGGAAGAGGAACAAGATCCCAAGTATCGTTCGCCATTAAGGAACGATATTCTTCATCCATAGCTACATCCCAATCTGGATTTCCTGAAGCTTCTGCAAAAGTTTTTGGATCATAATTCTCAGAAACTTGAGCCAAAAGAGAAGAGGCTCACTAAAACTGAGAACGTGTTTGACATTGATCTCTAGGATCACCAGCAAGATCACCAACTACTTCACATGTTGAATGGACCCATCGAGGATGTATTGGTGCTGGTGCAATTGGAGGAACATGAGCAAGCGGAGGTGGATTTTCATCCTCACTGTCATCATCAGAAACTGGAGTTGGAAACCTGTTAAGGAAGCTGGAAGAAGAAGAAGAAGAAGGCACAATCACCGAATCAGGCTTGCAGACCAAATATGGCACACTCACCAAGTTAGGCTCGTAGGCCAAGATATTTTCATCAAATTTAACATCTCTTCTAATGATTATATCATGAGAATGTGGCTAAATAAGTCTATAACCTTTTACATCTTGATAATATCCAAAAAATATGCACTTTTCACTTTTAGGCTGCAATGCTTTCCGTTTTTCATCTGGAATGTGAGCCCATGCTTCAGAACCAAACACACGAAAGTGACTTACATCTGGTTTAATTTTACTCCATGCTTCTTCTGGTGTTATACCCTATAAAACTTTAGTGGGTGTGTGATTAACTATGTAATTTGCACAATTTATGGCATCATCCCAATATTGAAGACTTAGTCCCTTAGATTGGATCATACAATTAGCCATTTCTTTTAAAGTGCGGTTCTTCCATTCAGCTACACCATTTTGTTGTGGTGTATATGGAACAGTGTGCTGTTGTTGGATTCCTTGTTCAGTGCAAAAAGTAGTGAACTTGTTGTTAACATATTGTCCTCCATTATCATATCTTAACTTAATAATTTGATGACCAGATTGTTTTTCAACAAGGGCCTTGTAGGCCAAGAACATGTTAAATACTTCGCTCTTATGTTTTAGGAAGTAAACCCAAGTGTGTCTAGAGTAGCCATCAATGAAAGTTAAGAAATATTTGAAACTAGAAAAGGAAGCAGATGGAAGAGGACCACACAAGTCACTATGCACAAGCTCCAAAGGAACTGAGGCATGCCAAGAGGTACGTTTGTCAAAACTGTCTCGATGATGTTTTTCGAGTACACAACCGGAACAAACACCATCCTTGCAAGATACCATTGGAAGACCAGTCACCATATTGTCTTTACATAGTTGTTGCAATGAGTGATAATTTAAGTGACCAAATCACTCATGCCAAAGTTTGCTCAAGTTATCACTATGAGAAACAAAAACTGAAGGAAAAGGTGATGAACCAAAGTTGTTAAATTTTTACAACCTGGTAATATCATCAATAGTTCCAGTAGCAAGGACATTTTGAGGATTTTTAAAATCCTTGATTACAACTTGGTGAGGTGTAAAAGTCACAGTTTTACCTTCACCTGAATGAGTGATTTGATAGACTGATAACAAATTGTAGGAAATTTTTGGAACACATAGTACATCACTAAAATGACCATTTTCTACTGGAACTGTTCCATATCCTACAACACTTAGAGATCTATCATCACCAACAAATATTTGTTTGGTGTTACATTCATGCATAGTAGAAAATATGGCTTGATCCTTAGCCATATGATAAGAGGCTCCAGAATCAATGAGCCATTCATTTTAAGTAGAAGAAGAAGATGCAGTATAAGAGTAACCAGAAGCACCAAGTGCTTGTCCATGAGAGTTAGATTCTAAAGACGAATCTAGGCTGATGTGGTGCTTCTTCATTGCTGCTTCCAAGGATGCCATCTTCTTAAGACATTTAGATTCATCATGATTATATTTCCCACAAAACTTTCAATGACGCCCAGTCTTCTTTCCTTTTTGCTTGGATCCTTTGTCATTTTTTAAAGGAGGAGCTGAATGAGAGGGTTTGGGACCCTTGTTGTTTGGATTATTATTGCGAAAATTCTATTTCTTGGGAGGCTTGGACTTTTCTTTCTGTTGGGATAATAAGGATTTCCCAGATGTATCTGCATTGTTAATTATTCCAAGATGAATGAGCTTATCTTGCTCTCTAATTAAGGAATCACAAAAGGATTCAAGGTTAGGCTCTTGATAGCTAGTTGCAGTCAAGGATTCTTTCATGGAGTAGAATGTAGAGACAAAAACATAATATGCAGGTCCAAGTTTTGAAAGAATATGATAAATACATTGTTTGTCTTCTTTCTTAATCTTGCATTCGGCACATAATAGTCTAAGAGTTTTATATTTGGATAAATAGTCTTGAATGCATGAAAAATCATTTGGATTCAAGGAAAGCAACTCATTCTCAAGTTGATGACCCCGAATATCTTTGTGTTTACCAAAAACAGATTCCAACTTTTCCCAAGTGAAATTAGGTTCATCAATTCTAGATATGTGGAATCGCAAATCAGTAGATATTGACATCCCAATCAATCCACGAGCTTCATCACATCGATTTGCCCATTTAATTTTCTTATCATCATCAATGGGTTTTGTTTCTTTCCCTGAGGTTATCCTAAAAAGTCCCCTACTTCGCAGAACATCCTCCATACGATATTTCCATGAGAAATAGTTAGAACTTGTAAGTATAATATCACAATGGGTGGTCATACTATAAAATAGTAGCTGAAAGAATAGAAAATAACTGTCTGGATGCAAAGAGCTCGAAAAAATATGCGGTTTTAAAAAAACGGCACTTAAACTAATTTCGGATGATGAAGTTATGATTGATCAAAGAAAATGTTGAAGATGTCCCCAATAGTGACGTGGCAGATATTAACTTGACCAACTAAAAAAAGAATTCCCCTCTTCCTAAGATCAACCTTTGACAATCACTTTTACAATAAAGTTGATTTGAAGTGAATTACTTTTGTAGAATAAGTGATGTTCACTTTTACAATAATGTGACTTTTAAATAGTGTGGCAATAAATTAAAAGACTTAAGTGACTCACTTTTATTTTATTTTATTTATGTGAGATGCACTTTTACAATAAAGTAACTTGAAAATAGAAATTGCATGCACTAAAAAGTATCTTAATAAGACTTGAACTCAAGACTTATCAAGGTGCAAAGTAACTTTGGACCAAGTGAGCTAAGTTTAAAAGGTACGTAAAAGTATGGAAAGAGGAAGGGTTTTTTTTTTAACTCTTATCTCTTGTTTTCCGTGCTTGCTTTCTTTTCCTGCAAATCACAAAAAAAACGAAAAACAAAAAAATTCCACACAAACTTTCCCTTACTGTTTCTGATTCGGGGCGATCGCGCAAGGTGCACAGCAAAGAGCATACGCAGTCAGGGAAAACAATTGTTCGAGACTAAAACATAAAATATCTAATAATAAACTGATAAAATATGAGATATTTAAAAAAAACAAATTCGTCACTGTAACATTATACCTTCAGATTTGCCGAAATGGGTGTTTCTGGAGCAAATGGAAATGGTTTTCGGTGAAATGAAAATTATTTCCCAATGGAAACGGTGCTCTAGACACAATGGAATATATCCCATAGGCCAAAAATGCATAAAAAATCTATAACCAGAAACCCTTTCAAAGTTTCAGCAACACCGGTTCCAGATCTTGATCAAAACCGAAAGCGCTCTTCATAAAAGCTTCGATACCATGTTCGGGTACACAGGGTACTCCCAAAAGACCGAACACCTTCAGCAACCGCTTCACACAAAAATATCACAGATCAACACACCGATGTTTGTCATGTGGTTAAAACTCTCGAGAGGGAAACAGTCCACGGCCCCAACCAAATAGCTACTTGGAGCAATTTATTATGCAAAAGAACGAAAGTTACATGAGCTTCTCATAATCGATCAACTAGCCAAGGACCCTCTATGCTCTTTAAATAAAGATCATAGACCAATCGGGTGTTAATCCATGGATCAATGGTAGGTATGATCTAAGAGAAGTTGAACCGTCAGATCACTCTAAGTCTAGAACATATCGTGACCGTCGGATTAGAATATTTACAAATGCATACTAATGCATACTAAAGAAACACACTTTTACCTAATGGATATATTACACAAGTTGATCTTAACTAACTTCTAAGTGTATAAATATCCTAAAATTCTTAAGAAAGATAAATGATATACATTTATTGATTATATGCCTATATTTCTTTGTAATCTCATGTATAAGATCATTACAAATATTATAGCAAATAGGATGAAGCCTATCCTTGGAAGGTGTATTTCTGAAGATCAGATTGGTTTCTTATTGAATAGATAAGTCATGTATGCGGTTGGAATTGCACAAGAATGTCTTCATTCAATAAAAATGAAGAAACAAAATGCGTTTATTCTTAAGAAGGATCTTATAAAGTCTTATGATAGGGTGGACTAGTCATATTTGAGATTTATCCTTATCCATATTGGTTTATCTACTGAGATGACAAATTGAATTATGGGTTGCATCACCTCTATTAGATATATGGTTTTGATTAATGGAACTCCTACCTCCTTCTTTAGTAGTAATATAGAACTAAGACAATGTTGTCCTCTTTCGACTTATTCGTTCATCCTAGCTATTGAAGGGTTGAGTCTTCTTATAAAAAAGGAAAAGGAACAAAATAAATTTGAGGCTTAAAGGTGGTGATGTCTTTGTATATTACACATATATTTTTCATGGACAATGTTCTTATCTTTGGAGAAGGTTCTTACTCTGAATGGAATAATTATCATTCCATTATCTCCTTGTTTTTTGATGCTTCAGGTTTGGCAGTAAATGTTCAAAAATCCAATTTTGTGTATTCTTGCGATGATATGGAAATTAGAAACCATATTGCTTCTCTGCTTCCTTATAATATGACTGGGTTAAAAGGGGGTTTTAAGTATATTGGATTCTTTTTGAAACCAAATGGGTATAAAAAAGGTGACTGGGAATGGTTAATTAAGAATATTCAGAGGAAAACTAACAGTTGGTCATTTCGATGGCTGCCTCTCGGAGGAAGATTTTTTTTGGTAAATTATGTTCTACAAAGCATTCCATTTTTTTGGTTTTATTTATTTATCATTCAGGAGTCTATGGTTTATGAGATAAGAAATAAAATCTTTCAATTTTTATGGGTTGGAAAGTTGGACTATTCAAAATTTCATTTGACTTCATGGGAGAGTCTATCAAAATCCAAAACTGATGGTAGGACGGGGGATCAAAAATATAAATTGGTTCAATAGGGATTTATGTGCAAAGAGTTTATGGAGAAGCTTATTTGATGAAGGTTTGTGGGGAAAATTTGTGAAAGCTAAATGTTTAAACATGCTTCTATGGTCCATTGGTTTCGGGATGCAATGAAGAAGGCTCAAAATGTTTCATCTATTTAGAATAGTTTTTTGAAGTCTTTCCCCATTATTAACCAGTTGATCTGTTGGGCTGTCGACCGAGGTACTAAAGCATTTATTGGTTTTGATCCTTTTATTAGTTTATGTGAATATTATAGGTTATCTTAGGGACTGGTGGTAGAACTCCATAGAAGGAACATCTTTGGGTTTGGAAAGGGAACTAATACAAGAGTGGCGTTGGTTGCCTTACGGGGACTTCTTTGGTTTGTTAGGAGAATGGGACTCACCTATATTTTGATTGTTGGCGATTCAAAAACTATTACAGATTGGGCTAGAGTGGTAATTGCACTTCACTCTTTGTTATTGGAAAATTCGATGGAAAAAGTTAGAAAGTTGATATCTGAGTTCTCACACATTACTTTTTAGCATATCTATAGAGAATTAAATGATGAAGTAGATAGACTTTCAAAAAAAGGCATCGATGAATTGGATGGAAATATTTCTTTTAAAGAGCTCAAAGATGAAATGCCTGTACAATCGAACAGATTGAAGTTCTTTTGATTTAAGAGTTGTTCATCTAGTAAACTTTACTAATAGCTTGTTTTTTTGAGGTGGCATATTAATTGTTTTATTATCATTGTTATGATATGTTTTTTTCCTATAATACCTATAAAAATGTCAAAGTAGTTTTGGGAGGAGAAAATATAAAGATATAAAGATTTTGTTTTATAAGGCAGTAATTTATAATTTATTTTGTATTATGAGAAGAACACATTCTTTCTAAAAAAATGTAATTTGTTGATACAACTTTGTTTTATTAAAGCTGTTATTTAGTGGTTGAAAAAAAAAACCATAATCCTGGTGATCAAAAGAGACACGCTGGTCTATCATCTCCTTTCTTAGTTGCCTTCTGTAGTTACTTAACCTTTGAACTTTCACCTGGTAGGTAGTCACCCGGTGAAACTGAAAGCCCTTGTGGTGGTGAAGAATGCTAACTTGAGTGAAGAATGATGTGAGATGGCCTGTAAACAAAGGAGATTGAAATAAGCCATGTGCATTTTGCATTTGATGGACGAACAAGTAGATTTCTCTGCTTATCATTCTCTCTTGCAGTTATGCCTCATTAACAGAGCTCTGCCGGAGGCCAATGTGGTCCATGCTCACATCATCCAGAGTGCTTTCAAATTTAATTGCATTGACATGGTTCTGCCCAATAAAATCCTAAGCGTGTATGCCAAGTGCAGGAATTTAATCGACGACCACAAGTTTCTAGAGCAAATGCCTTAGTGAAATGTGGTCTAGTGGAGTATCATGATTGCGGCCTACTCTAGGGCCGGCCATGGCAAAGAAGCATTGACACTTTTTCAATCAAATGCAAGGAACAAGTATTCTCCCCCAATCAATTCACTCTATCCAACCTTCTCCCAGCATGTACTCACTTAGAATCAGTGGTAGAGGTTCATGAAGAAATAATCAGAATTGGGTCTCACTCTAAAGTTTTTGTGGGGAATGCACTTATTTACATGTATGCAAAATATGGGAAGATCAACACTGCATGTTATGTTTTTGACAATTTCCTTAGACAAGATGTTGTCACATGGAATGCTATGATTGGAGGGTATGCACATAAGGGGTATGTTAATGAGGCTCTGGACCTGTTTGAAAAAATGCCTGAACGAAATGTGGTCTCCTGGACATCAATGATTGTGGGATATGCACAAAATTGCATGGTTGACGAGGCTTCCAAACTCTTTGATGAAATTTTTGAAAGGAATGTGGCATCTTGGACATCAATGATTTTGGGTTATGCTTAGATTGGACATGTTAATGAAGCTTACACACTTTTTGAGAAGATGCCTGAGAGGAATCTAGTCTCTTGGACTGCAATGATTACAGGATATGTATAGGATGGGCATGTTGATGAGGCTCTAACTCTCTTTAAAAAAATGCCACTATGAAATGTGGAATTGTGTAAAGAAATGATTGCAGGATATGTACATAATGGCCAAAATGAAGAGGCATTGAAGATTTTCTGAGAAATGCAAAGGCACGGCATGAAGACAAACTCAATGTCTCTTGCTAGTGTTATTGTAGCATGTTCTGATCTGGTAGCATTGGAACAGGGCTTGGAGATCCATGAAGAAGTAATCAAGAGTGGATTTCAATCTGATTTGTTTATGGCTAACTCCCTTGTAAACCTATATGCAAAATGTGGGAGCGTAGAAATTTCCCGCAACATGTTTGACAAAATGGATCACAAAGATGTAGTGGCATGGAATGCAATGATTACAGGATATGGTGTGCATGGATTTGGTAAGGAATCCCTAAGGCTCTTTGAAAAAATGAAACACTATGGAATATCACCGAACCATGTTACCTTTGTCGGAGTTCTGTCTGCGTGCTACCATTCAGGACTAGTGGCCTACAATACTTTAATTGCATGAGTCACTATCATCAGATTACACTCACAATGGAGCACTATGCTTGCATGGTTGACCCTTTCGTTCAAGCATGGTTGACCCTTTCGTTCGAGCTGGGCACCTGCATGTAAAATCCATAAGAATATAACGCTAGGGGAATTTGTTGTAGAATGCCTCATTGAATTGGATATCCAAAAAGCCACACTTATGTGGTTCTACCAAACATCTATGCTGCAGTAGGACAATGGGATGGCATCGAAAAAGTAAGGAAAATGATGAAAGATGAGGGGGTAAGAAAGGAACCTGAGTGTAGTTGTATTGAGGTAAATAAACAGGTGCATTCTTTTTTTGTAGGAGATAGATAACACCCACAAATGCAACAAATCTATGAAAAGTTGGAAATGTTGTCTTGGCAGATGAAAGCAGCAGGTTATGCACCTGCAGGAGATTAGAACTAAATGATGTGGAGTAGGGACAAGACGACAGTGTTGAAATATTGTAACTTCGAAGAATATTCTATATGTATCTTTTGTGGTCCCCGATGGTCCTACTGGGAGAACCACTTGTATTACATTGTACCCCGATGCTCCTAATCGAAAGAACTAATAAGAGTCATGAGGTAGTCCCCTCTAATTGTAAAGGTGGGTCATCAGCACCCCAGTGTGGTTACTTGAGCCTACATGTGTAACTCGAGCCTACATGTCAAATGAGTTAACTTAAGTGAATGGATGAATATAAATAGAGGTGTAGTGCTCCTCATTTGTGACACACACTCTCACTTGTATAGCGCATTAGTGGAGAAGAGAAGTAGCTGGAGAAGGAGGAGGATCAGGCTTTGATCTCCTTACTGGTTTATCTTTTATATTTTTGGGGCATCTATATTGAGGAAGCTTTTGATAGGTTTTTCCCTTTAGGGTTTTCCCAGGATAAATATTTGTGTTCCTTTTGTATGGTTGTGCTTGTCTATCTTTCAGTGATCCTATTTATATGCTTTTGTTATGAAAATGAAATGAAATACTAATGTCTTAGCTAAGCATATGGAAATTTAACATGGAATCAGAGCTAACCTGAGAAGAAGACATTGTGCAGCTACAGAAGCTAGGGATTCTTACTTTTTGGGTCTCTCTCCACAATCCATTAGCAAAAGTATGCTAGGATGACTCTCCATTGAAGGGCGCATCTTTCTGTCGAAGCAGAATTCAATTCCGAGCATTTTCAGTTTTTGATGTGGAAATTAGGGCTTTCTACAAAAGAGGAATTTTTGCGTGAGACCAGCATAGGATTTTTATCCTCATCAAAACCTAATTTTATAGACCTAGATCAAGAAATTTGGTTGGGTGAAACTCTGGGAAAGTCAAACCCTAGTTTGACCCCGAGCTAGAAAAACCCTAAATACTAAAACTGCTACATTTTGGTACATTCACTATATTCCGAGATTGGATAAGGATCAGGAGCTGAAAATTTCAAGGGCCAAAGATAAAATCCTTATGAACACCGTTTCCAAAATTCATCCTCATATTCACTGTATTCCAGGAGATATGTTCTCTCCAAGTTAGGGTTCCAGCCTCTTCCATAATTCATCCCTAAACAGGACACTTGGGGAGAATTGAAATATATTGGGCTACAGAGTTCCAAATGGAATTATTGGAGATTTTATATAAATGGAACAGACTTTAATTTAGGTGGTCCAAATATTAGACTCAGAAGATGAACCAGTGACACGTGTCATTCCGTACAACTTCGTTGTTCTGAACAGTCCTGTAACAGGTCACCTTGGGAAAAGGATCATAAATCCAAAATGGTGAAACCAATTCTGATGAAACCTATGGTGTTGGATCAGGGACATGCGAGGTTACCTCAGTACAAAATTTTAGAGACATAGGAGCATAAAATTTAGAGATATAATAGAAACAGTAACAGGAATTTCTGCTGAAGAAATTGGAAAATTAGGGCTTCCTGTTCTAGGAGCTTCCCTCCACTGTTTTCAGAAATGGAGTACATTGGACAGCTCCATTTGAAGAGATATATCTGTCTAGCCAATCAGATCTGAAATATTCCAAGTTTTTAAATTAGGGTTTCTCTGACAAACCCTATATCAGCCAGCTCCGGAACCAGGACGTACACCTCAAATCGGTAAGATCAAATCCTTTGCTATGTTCATTTGAGGTTCTCATTTCAAAGTGATCTATCACATCATCTTGATGATAAGATTGGTGAAGTTGAAAACTTCCAAGCCTAGAAGTATATGATCTCTCTGAAGAAAATGGATTGGACACCTACATGAGCATAAAGGTTCCAGTTTCAGAGGGAGATGAGGCTAGAAGCCTTTCTCAAGAAGAAATTGGCCAAAGCCCAGAAGATCATTGATGATTTAGTCATGAATCAACTTGTACTACAAGTGTCTTCCCTAAAGACATCAATGATGTTTTATTCCTTGAACAAGATATTTGAAGGGAATAACATAGATCAGAATATGACCTTAAGAAACCAGCTGAAGAATGTGAAGATCCAGAATGCAGAGACCATGCAGTCATAAGGATCTCTCAAATCAAAGAACAACTTCAAGCGGGGAAAGAAGAAGTGAAGAATGCAGAAGTGGTTGAATGGCTTCCCAGGATCATGGAATTCATTCATTCAAGAAATGTGTTCCAGAAGGAAGTGATTATTTTCAACAAACTTTGGGATGAAGAAGAAGCTCGTCTCTGAAGATCAAGCTCTCATCTTCCAAAGAAGATCCCTCAATCAATGAGGAATATGAAGATCTCAACTCTTGAAGAACTACTTATCCACCTCAGCATTTGGATAAGAAACGATGCTACCATGAATGAAGAAGATGATGAAGCTGAAGACTCAAGAAGGAGTATACCCATGAAACAAATAAAGATAAGTATTCAATTGTCATTCCATGATATTGTTTTGTTATACATTTGATTATATTCAGTTGATGTATTTTTTGCATTAATGACTGTATACTACTAATATGCATGTGATGGGTAAGTATCTCATGGTGCTATACAACTCTCCATTGCTACTTATCAAACCTCTTTGGTGACATATTGGATTAGTGCACAATCTCAATAATGTCATGGTGGAGATAGAAGGCATCTAGAAAGTTTATGTGAGATATGGATGAATGTTGTATTGACTAAATATTTTCATGATGCATAAGAATTTGTCGTTATGCATATGTTTTATGAAATAGTTCTAACCATGCAACTGGTGCATTTGAATTGTAGGAAAGGTCATGAAAAACCTCCTACAAGAAAAGAAGGATGAGACTTGTTCCGAAGAACAAGTGATGACAATTCAAGATTCACTCCAATAAACATGAATCTAAAGCTCCCAGGGTCAGAGACACCATGACGAAAGAAAGAGCTTCAGAGAATGGTAGATCCACCTTGAAGGATGAATACCACCATGGGTACAAGAGATAACTCAAGATGAAGAAAAGAATGCTATAAAAGAAGCTATGATCAAAGAATAATAGTTGATCATGGGGAATGATGTATACGATATGATGGAACAAGTGTACAAAGAAAGGTTCGTGATTCTCCCCAGAAATAATAGACTATGACATGACATACTCTATTGACCAGTATATATCAAGCATAGAACCACCTATACAAAATGAAGAGGGAAGATGATACTCGACTTCAGGGGGAGTGACTACAGAAAATTATATCTGAGTTCGACATGGTACGACATGATGGATAGCTTTGTGATGGATCGATACTTTACCAAGAGTAAAGTGGGTTCCAACCTTCAAGCTTGAATACAGAAGACTAGGATATGTTGATGACCTGAGAAGAAAAACTCATAGAAGATGTTATGATACTAGAATGATGTTTGGGATATAGTACTCAAACCAGAAAGCAAGAATGTGGTATCTTCCAAATGGATTTGCAAGATAAGATATGTTGCTGATAGAAGTAAGGTAAGAGTTGTGGCTAGAGGTTTCTATCAGAAAGAGGGAATTAATTCTGAAGAGACACTTACTCCAGGAATCAAGGTACACTTCCTTAAAAACTATCATGGTAGTTTCTTCCATGATGAAGTAAAGACAAGCCTTCCTTAATGGTATGATTGAGGAAGAGTTTTACATCAAATAGTCACAAGGATTTGAAGTTGAAGACAAAAGGAATCAAGTATGCAAGTTGAAGAAGGCCCTCTATGGCCTGAAGCAAGCTCCTAGAGATTTGTATGGAAGAATAGATAGTTTCCTGATGAGCATGGGCTTTGCCAAGAGCAAAGTCGATCCTAACCTTTCCTACAAGGTTGTACAAGATGTACCTGTCATTCTATTACTATATGTGGATGACTTATTCTTGACAGGGAATGAGAAACAGATCATGGAAAGCAAGAAGAAACTAGCAGAATAATTTGAGATGAAAGACCTTGGGTTGATGCATTATTTCCTAGGTCTGGAAGTATGGCAAAGTTCATAAGGAATCTTTCTCAACCAAGGAAAGTATGTGGTAGAGATATTGAAGATATTCAATATGTTGGAATGCAAAGTCATGGCCACACCCATGGACTCCAACCTAAAGCTGTTAGCTGATGACTCATTAGAGTTAGTGGATGTGACTCACTACAGATAGATCATTGGGTCATTGATGTACTTATCAAATACCAAACTAGACATTTGTTTTGCTGTGAACACCTTAAGTCAATATCTTGTTCAACCAAGACGGGTTCACCTAGTAGCTGCAAAACATGTGATGAGATATCTGAAAGGGACTATAGAATTTGGTCTATACTATGATGGTAGCCATGAGTATAGATTGTATGGCTACACAGATGTAGATTGGGCTGGAAGTATCTCATACAGGAAAAGCACATCAAGTATATGCTTTTGGTCTGCTATGAGTTCATGGTTTAGCAGGAAATAGTCCAGTGTTTCTCTTAGCACGATTGAAGCATAATACATAGTAGATTGCTCTACTAAGTTGTGAAGCCATATGGCTTCAGAAGCTGATATCAGGTCTCTTTGACCTGAAGATGGACACTACAATGATTCTATATGATAACCATAGTTGTGATGACAAAGAACCCTGTGTTCCGACGTAACACGTAGAAATCCGGTATTTCTACATACAAGATAAGATGCAGATGATGATACTGTAGATGCAGATGATGGTGATTCAGTATTTCTATACTGAATGTATAGATGATGATGATTTCAATATTCCCATATTGAAGATATAGATGATATTTCAGTATTTACATACTGTAGATACAGATGATGGTGATTCCATATTTCTATACTGAATATATAGATGATGATGCTTTCAATATTCGCATACTGGAGATACAGATGGTGATAGATCAGTATTCAGATACTGAAGATGTAGATGATGATGGTTTGGATGATGATGTACCGACGAAGCCTCTGCATCGAGTAGAGTTTGAACACTTTCGAGACAAGCTTGGTGTTGTTCGGAAAGACCTTCCTCGAAAGGGGGAGTAGTGATGTTGCAGTGGGATTGTATCATCCCTGGGCATTTGCCCTAAAGTGATCCGAAGACCTCGGTCCTTGAGAATGAAGAGGGATTGTATCATCCTGGGACATCTATCCATAATAGATCCGGTGACCTTGGTCATCGAGAATGTGATGGGATTGTATCATCCCGGGACATCTGTCCATAATAGATCCGGTGGCTTCAGTCCTCGAGAATGTGGTAGGATTGCATCATCCTTGGACATAGTCCTAAAGTGATCAGGATTGATTATCCCATAATTGTATTTGGTGACTTCAGTCATCGAGAATGTGGTAGGATTGCATCATCCTTGGACTCAAGTCCTAAAGTGATAGGGAGTGATTATCCCGTAATTGTATCCAGTGACTTCAGTCGTCCAGAATGTGGTAGGATTGCATCATCCTTGGACTCAAGTCCTAAAGTGATAGGGAGTGATTATCTCGTAATTGTATCCAGTGACTTCAGTCGTCGAGAATGTGGTAGGACTGCATCATCCTTGGACTCAAGTCCTAAAGTGATAGGGAGGTATTATCCCGTAATTGTATCCAGTGACTTCGGTCGTCGAGAATGTGGTAGGATTGCATCATCCTTGGACATAGTCCTAAAGTGATAGGGACTGATTCTCCCGTAATCAATCTGGTAACTTCGGTTGTCGAGAATGTGGTGAGATTGTATCATCCCTGGACTTTAAGTCCAAAAGTGATCCAAAGACTTTTTGTCTTTGAGTTGTGGATTGTAGGTTGTTGCTGATGATGATGATGCCGTACTGATCGAAATATCAGAGTATGATGATGATGACGTATTGATCGAAAGATCAGAATATGATGATGATGACATACTGATCGAAAGATCAGAGTATGATGATGATGACGTACTAATCTAAAAGATCAGAGTATGATGATAATGTTTCTGATCGAAATATCAGAGTATGTTGATGATGTTTCTGATCGAAAGATCAGAGTATGATGATGATGTTTCTATGTTGATGATGTTTCTGATCGAAAGATCAGAGTATGATGATGATGTTTCTGATCGAAAGATCAGAATGTGATGATGATTATGATCGACAGATCAAAATATGATGATGATGATGTTGTTGCTGATCGAGAGGTCAAAGTACTGAAGATGTTGCTATTGATCGAAAGGTCAAGGTGTTGAAGATGTTGTTGCTGATTGAAAAGTCAAAGTGCTGAAAATGTTGTTGATCGAAAGGTCAAAATGCTGAAGATGTTGTTGCTAATAGAAAATTCAAAGTGCTGAAGATGTTGTTGATCGAAAGGTCAAAATGCTGAAGATGTTGTTGCTGACCGAATAGTCAAAGTGATGAAGATGTTGTTGATCGAAAGGTCCACGTGTTGAAGATGTCATTGCTAATTGAAAGATCAAAACGCTGAATATGTTGTTGATCAAAGACTGAAGATGTTGCTGATGATGAAGACTGAGGATTGAAGATGAAGACTACATTATGTTGAAAAGATTCTAATGATTTATAGATGTGTTACCCTGCTGATGTTAATGATGTCCCCTATCTCTACTCTTTTTGTTGATGATGTTGTTGTAGAATACCCTTCTCGTTAAGGGGGAGTGTTGAAATATTGTAACTTCGAAGAATATTCTATATGTATCTTTTTTGGTCCCAAATTTTCCTACTGGGAGAACCACTTGTATTACATTGTACCCCGATGCTCCTAATCGGAAGAACTAATAAGAGTCATGATGTAGTCCCCTCTAATTGTAAAGGTGGGTCATCAGCACCCCAGTGTGGTTACTTGAGCCTACATGTGTAACTCGAGCCTACATGTCAAATGAGTTAACTTAAGTGAACGGATGAATATGAATAGAGGTGTAGTGCTCCTCATTTGTGACACGCACTCTCACTTGTATAGCGCATTAGTGGAGAAGAGAAGTAGCTGGATAAGGAGGAGGATCAGGCTTTGATCTCCTTGTTGGTTTATCTTTTATATTTTTGGGGCATCTATATTGAGGAAGCTTTTGCTGGGTTTTTCCCTTTAGGTTTTTCCCAGGATAAATATTTGTGTTCCTTTTGTATGGTTGTGCTTGTCTATCTTTCAGTGATCCTGTTTATATGCTTTTGTTATGAAAATGAAATGAAATACTAATGTCTTAGCTAAGCATATGGAAATTTAACAGACATCTATTTTAGTGATCATGAACGTTAGTGTGCAAGCACTTTGCTAGAAAGTTCATCTTCGTGATTGTTTCCAGAAGAAGTCCTTGCCATAGAAGCAAGATTTGAATATTAATATGAATCCCAGGTATGTCCAATGAATAAAAATAATAATTATTTTCTTGAAAATTTGATGACTTAGTCCATATTTATCGCTGTCTTTAGTTATTACATTTCTGTTTTAATATAAATATTTGAGTTTTTGGGTTGTTTTTTGGGTGTTTATAAATGGACTGCTATCAAGTGTATAAAGTATATCATAAAAAACAATTAAAGTAAGTTTCCCATCCCATATCTGCATAGTAGAAAAATTTTGTTGAATTTCGTACATAATTTTTCTACAACAAAGGCCAATACAACCAAATATTGCTACTATGGTCCTTGCATATTACAAGCCCTGTTGAGCATCCAACCTCTAGTGGATGTTTTCCTTCTGGGTGTTAGAGTCAATTTTTTTATAATATTAGTCTTGTAATAAACATTTTTCTTTGGTCGGAGCCTAGCATTTCCAACAAGAAATTTCATGAATTGAGGTTTCTTATGCTATTAAGAAATTTCTTAGTATTTTAGAGGTTTCTCGGACCTTAATCCTATAAATTTCAACCTTACGGTTGATGTGAAATATGATGAAACAACAACAACAAAAAAATATTTCACCTCTTATCAACTCCAATCAACAAAGCAATTCAATTAACCTTCTCAAAATTTAAAAAAGTCAATAACAATTTAATAGCAGACATAACTTCACTTACAACATTCATAACATAATAGTTAAACTAATATTTAAATTCTAAACTGAGTACATGCCTGCTAAGTGACTGAGCCGTTCTGGACTTCACTGGTGCGCCCATCAAAGAGGATACTGGACCGTGAATATTGAACAAGATTCCTCTCTAATACTAAAATAGACTTCAACAGTCTGTTTTTGATATTCACATGCTTGGAAATGTTAGTTTTGGTTTGCAGCTGATGTATGTTCCCAAATGTCAAATAAATATTCTCCGAGTATAAATCAACTCTCCATAGAAGGTCATGACCCTTTCTTGAGCAGCTCACAAAGATTGAAGGAGTGTCTACTCTGCTTTAATGTGCCCATCCAAGGTTATCTGCTATTTCCAATGAACTGATATGATTGAGATTGGTTCAGATCTGATGTATCTTTCCATGTGGAGCAAATAATGACCAAATCTCCTATGAGATAGGCTCCCTCCTAAATCACGACTTGTATAGTGGATGAGCTACCAATTTTGCAACCTCATTAGCAAGATGTTGACTCACACAAGTTGGATAAAGGGAGTGGAGTGTGCCTTCCTGAGTGTAAATCACAGTCTATAGCTAGGGTACTCTTTCCAATGCATCTTCCAACCAAAATGTTACATTTAATTGCAGAGCAAAGAGTAGGAATTCATAGTTAGTAATTTAGTTCTATGAGTCGATAAAAGAGATGTGGGTTGTTTTAGGTCATTTATAGGTAATATTTAGACCTCAAAAGGTATGAAGTAAAACCTAATCTGTAATTCTGGGAAACATTGAATCATTTTCTACCATTATCTGGACTGTCCTACCCTTCATAGCAGCAGTAAGAAGGGTCAAAATCAAATATGGGCATATTGGTCTATAAAACAAGCATTTTTGGGCAAGGAATGAAGCCTGAACAACAATAAAATTATGCTTTTAGGGCATTTCCTCACCCAATATCAATAGTAAAATGTTCTATTTCCAGTTCTGGGTATAAATTTGAAGCGATTTCTTGAGGATGCAACCCTAAATCCATCCACTTGTGTGCATCTCGGACTCCTCATCCTCTTGTTCAATTATGAGAAACTTTGTTGATGAAAACAACCTTTAGTCTTCTTTCATCATAGGGGGTAAGCCACAAGTTTGAATTAGTTCTTCAAGCTCTTCCTTCACAACTTTGTGGTGTGATTGTCTAACTATAACCTTCAGCTGTATTTTATACTCTAGTGTGAAACCCTAACTACCAAACACTAGATTTGTCACAAAAATTGAATGAATACAATCACCCACTTTGCCTTCTTTTATAGATGAATAAATAAAGGGTTTTACAAATTTAGAAACCCTAAATTTAGAGGAACCCCAAACCCTAAATTTAGCTAGAATACATTTGTATTTTATTGACTGGAATAAATACAAATTACAATGCTCTAGTGCAAAACCCTAACTGCTAATCACTAGATTTGTCAAAAAACTGAATGAATACGATCAACCACTTTGCCTTCTTTTATAGATGAAGAAATCAAGGGTTTTACAAATTTAGAAACCCTAAATTTAGAGGTAACCCCAAACCCTAAATTTAGCCTAGGGTAGAGCCTCCAAAACAGCTTGAGGAGGTTACCTAGATAGAGCACCCAACTGCTAGATCTCTATTTGTATCACAAACTATTGCTTTCACAGAGAATTATATTTCACTGCTTTCTTATTTAAATAACAATGGAGTCTAATGCTGAGCCATATAACTTGTAGAGAATTTAAAACAACCTTTGTTGTTTCTTTCTCATTTCATGGAAGATGTCCATGGGGTATTATCCCACATACCTATACATTTCCATATGAACAATTTATTGAGAACTTATTCATTGATACTAATGAATGAAAATTAATTTTGCAGCAAATTCACCTCAGATGAAGGTGAAAACACTATAGAATTGCACTGGTACAAGTGGAAGTGTAATTTGCATCATATAAGTGCTATGCTTGAGAATTTGATTAAGATGTATGAGGCTCCCTATTTTTCATCTTTTATTTTGATGATGTTCAAAATAGTTATGTCAATTATATCTTCTCTAACAGAACTAAGCAAGGAAAATAAAAGGTCTCAGAATTCAATAAAATTTCATTTATTTTATTGTGTCTAAGATCAATGTGTAACAAAAATTTCCTCATATACTACTCATCTTAGACTCTTCACCACTAGTTTTTTTCTTTCTTTGAGAGCTTTAGAACATTGGTTGGGCCTGAAATTTTGTAGAAGTTGGTATGGATGCATACGTCAGATTCAAAATGTGTAGACATTGGTTGATGTATTTGTTTTGGCCCATTGGTGAGATACACACAGTTTGCAACCCAAAAAAATATAAAATGTTTTTTATGTAGATCATTTTCCTGTGATAAAATAGAAAGAACGAACAGTACCCCCACTATACATTCACCATATTTCCAAAATGCACACTTGTTACCCATCTTTTTACAAATAATTGTTTTGCTATTTTGTCATGGATTTTTACCCATGCAACCGAAACATCCAGACTTGTTACACATTCAATTAAATATTCTGTTATTTTATTATAGATTATTATGCATGCAATTAAGCCCTGGTCAAGTGTCTTTCCAATAAGTTATCAAATCAAAAGATGTTCTACTTTGACCAAGAAGCAAAGATAGCACCATATACTATCAAAACAAAGAAATGTCTAATAGAGGATTTGATAGAATCCATCCAATTCAAATCTCTTCTAGAAGATCATAGGCTACAACTGCTAGAGCCAGTCACATCTTCTAAAACTCAATTGAGATAACGAAATTTAAAGGGGCTTCATGATTTAATATTTTTCTTCATTTTATTTCTTGCAACCCATTACACAAGTGTCTATGGGACATATTATCATTGTAAAAGTGTAACCAATTGGTCCCAAACACCTTGTCCTAATAATCTGCAATTAGATTCATGGGAGAATATTTGCAGCCTAGGTGCAACCTATCCTACTCTATTTACAACATTTGTTGGCAATTTCCAACTTCTAGAATCTCATGTTTTGTAGCCTGGGAGTCATAAGACGTCCCCATGCAATACTACTGAAGCCTCAAAACCTTGAGATATACAGGGAAACATCAAACTTAGGCATCTTTAAAGTTACTTCAATAGTATGTGTTTCCCACTGCATTTTCAAGTTGCCCCGTTTCTCTATCGCAACTCCTATCTTTCTTTCTCATATACAACTAATGAAATATTATTTATGATGTCTCTCCAATTTTTAATGCCACTTTATTCTTGATGTTATTTTCCTTTAGATTTTCTTTAGAGATGACCATGCTTTCCTTTTAATTTATCCTAATCACTTACCTAAATTATCATATTCACTATTGACAAAGTGCATAGGTCTGTAACATTGGTTCTATATATAAGCCTAACAAGATCTACATTTTAATAGGTGACCTATGGTAACTTTTCCTTTA
The DNA here is from genome assembly GCA_001517045.1 of Pseudotsuga menziesii. NCBI lineage: Eukaryota > Viridiplantae > Streptophyta > Pinopsida > Pinales > Pinaceae > Pseudotsuga > Pseudotsuga menziesii. Next base: position 276,080 of record LPNX011193463.1, read on the forward strand.
TTTCTTCCAATCAAGAAGGTTAAATTTTCATATGCTAAGCTAGATCATTAGTATTTCATTTCGATTTCATAACAAAAGCATATAAACAGGATCACTGAAAGATAGACAAGCACAACCATACAAAAGAGAACACAAAGATTTATCCTGGGAAAACCCTAAAGGGAAAAACCCAGCAAAAGCTTCCTCAATATAGATGCCCCAAAAGATAAAAGATAAAACCAACAAGGAGATCAAAGCCTGATCCTCCTCCTTCTCCTGCTACTCTTCTCTTCTCCAATAATGCGCTACACAAGTGAGAGTGTGTGTGTCTGAAATGAGGAGCACCACACCTCTATTTATATTCATCTGTTCACTTGAATTAACTCATTCGACATGTAGGCTCGAGTTAAATCATGTAGGATCAAGTTACACATGTAGGCTCAAGTAACCACACTAGGGTGCTAATGACCCACCTTTACAATTAGAGGGGACTACCTCATGACTCTTATTAGTTCTTCTGATTAGAAGCATCGGGGTACAAGATAATATAAGTGGTTCTCCTAGTAGGACCAACGAGGACCACAAAAGATATATATATAATATTCTTCAAAGTTACAATATTTCAACACTCCCCCCTTAATGAGAAGGGTATTCTATAACAACATCAACAACAAAAATATTAGGAGAGAGATAGAGGACATAATCATCATCATCAAGGTAACACATCTATAAATCATTGGAAGCTTTTCAACATTATGTAGTCTTCATATTCAATATTCAGTCTTCATCGTCATTAATAATTTGACTGCTTCGATCAACAACGTCTACAGCGCTTTGACCTTTCGATCAGCAACCTCATCTTCAGCACTTTGACCTTTCGATCAACAACATCATCTTCAACACTTTGACCTTTATATCAGCAACATCATCTTCAGCACTTTGATCTTTCAATTAGCAACATAATCTTCAGCACTTTGACCTTTTGATCAGCAACATCATCTTCAACACTTTGACCTTTCGATCAGTAACATCATCTTCATCACATTGACCTTTTGATCAGCAACATCATCTTCAGCACTTTGGCCTTTCGATCAACAACAACATCTTCAGCACTTTGACCTTTTGGTCATCACCAATATCTTCAGCATTTTGATCAGCAATATCTTCAGCACTTTGATCTATCGATCAGCAAAGACATCTTCAGCATTTTGACCTTTCGATCGACAACATCATCACATTCTGATTAGTAACATCGTGATCAGCACCATCATCATACTTCAACTCTCAAACAGAATCATCATCATCATATTCTGATCTTTTGATCAGTATGTCATCATCATCACATACTAATCATCATCATTGTCACACTCTGATCTTTCAATCAGTACATCATCATCATCATACTCTTGATCGTTCGATCAGTACATCATCATCATACTTTGATATTTTGATCAGTACGTCATCATCATCATAAAAACATCATCATCATGAAAACATCAACATCATCAAAACACCATTATGATCAAAACATTCAACATCATCAAAACATCAAAATATCATCATCATCACACTCTGATCTTTCGATCAGTACATCATCATCATCATAAAATCATTATCATCAAAACATCAACATCATCATCATCAAAACATCAACATGATCCTTCCTTTCAGAATTATGGGATCAGCATGTCTGTGGTACTCAGACGATCCTTCCTGTCGGAATTACGGGATTTAGGTCTTTATGGAGTTACTAACGATCCTTCCTTTCAGAATTACAGGATCAACACATTTGTGGACCTCAGACGATCCTTCCTTTTGGAATTATGGGATCAAGTCTTTATGGAGATACTAATGATCCTTCCTTTCAGAATTATGGGATTTAGGTCTTTACGGAGTTGCTAACGATCCTTCCTTTCGGAATTATGGGATCAACACATTTGTGGAACTCAGACAATCCTTCATATTGGAATTACAGGATCAACAAATCTGTGGAACTTAGACAATCCTTCCTGTTGGAATTACAGGATCAAGTCTTTACGGAGCTACCAACGATCCTTCCTTTTGGAATTATGAGATTTAGGTCTTTACGGATTTACTAATGATCCTTCCTTTTGGAATTATGGGATCAACACATCTGTGGAACTCAGAAAATCCTTCCTATTGGAATTACAGGATCAATTCAATGATCCTTCCTTTCGGAATTACGGGATTTAGTTATTTACAGAGTTACTAACGATCCCTCCTTTCGGAATTACAAAATTAGCACATCTGTGGAACTTATACAATCCTTCCTATTGGAATTACGGGATCAATTCAATGATCCTTCCTTTTGGAATTACGGGATTTAGGCCTTTACAGAGTTACTGACGATCCTTCCTCTTGGAATTACGGGATCAACACAATTGTGGAACTTAGACAATCCTTCCTATTGGAATTACGGGATCAACACACGTTCTCGAGTACCGAAGTCACCAGATCTATTCTGAACCGAGGTTCAAGGATGATACAATCCTACTACCTTCTCGATGATCGAAGTTCACTGGATCCATTCTGAACCAAAGTTCAAGGATGATACAATCCTGCCACCTTCTCGATGACCGAAGTTCACTGGATCCGTTCTGAACCAAAGTCCAAGGATGATACAATCCTGCCACTTTCTCAATGACTGAAGTTCACCGGATCCATTATGAACCAAAGTCCAAGGATGATACAATCCTGCCACCTTCTCGATGACCGAATTTCACCGGATCCATTCTGAACTGAAGTTCAAGGATGATACAATCCTGCTACATTCTTGATGACCGAGGTCACCGGATCACTTCTGGACATATGTCCCAGGATGATACAATCCCTCTTCATTCTAGAAGACCGAGTTATCTGGATCACTTCTTGACATATGTCCCAGGATGATACAATCCCATTGCAACATCACTACTCCCCCTTTCAAGGAAGTTCTTTTCAAACCACACCAAGCTTGTCTCGAAAGTGTTCGAACTTTACTCGGGACAGAGGCTTCGTCAGCACATCACCATCTAAACCATCATCATCTACATCTTCAGTATGTGAATACTGAACTATCACCATCTGTATCTCCAGTATGTGAATACTGAAAGCATCATCTATATCTTCAGTATGGTAATACTAAAACATCATCATCTGCATCTTTATCTTGTGTGTAGAAATATTGGATTTCTATGTGTTACGACGGAACATAGGGTTCTCTGTATTCACAACTCTCGTTATCACATAGAATCAATGTAGTATCCATCTTCAGGTCAAGGAGACCTAATATCAGCTTCCGAAGCCATATGGCTTCACAACTTAGCAGAGCAATCTGCTATGTATTCTGCTTTTGTTGTTCTAAGAGAAACACTGGACTGTTTGCTGCTAAACCATGAACTCATAGTAGACCCCAAACAAAAGCATCTACCTAATGTGATTTTCCTGTCTGAGATACTTCCAACCCAATATGCATCTATATAGCCATACAATCTGTAGTCATGGCTACCATCATAGTATAGACCAAGGTCTATAGTCCCTTTCAGATATCTCATCACATGTTTTGCAGCTACTAGGTGAACCCATCTTGGTTGAACACGATATTGACTTACGGTGTTCATAGAAAAACAAATGTCTGGTCTGGTATTTGTTAAGTACATCAATGACCCAATGATCTTATTGTAATGAGTTGCATCTACTAACTCTGATGAGTCATCATCTAACAGCTTCAGGTTGGAGTCCATGGGTGTGGCCATGGCTTTGCATTCCAACATATTTAATCTCTTCAATATCTCTACTGCATACTTTCCCTGGTTGAGAAATATTTCTTCTGAACTTTGTCATATTTCTAGACCTAGGAAATAGTGCATTAACCCAAGGTATTTCATCTCAAATTCTTCTACTAGTTTCTTCTTACTTTCCATGATCTGTTTCTCCTTCCCTGTCAATAATAAGTCATCCACATATAATAACAAGATGAGAGGTTCATCTTCTACAACCTTGAGATAAATGTTAGGATCAGCTTTACTCTTGGTAAAACCCATAATTGACAGGAAACTACCATACCAAGCTCTAGGAGCTTGCTTCATGCCATAGAGGCCCTTCTTCAACTTACATATATGAGTCCATCTATCTTCAACTTCAAATCCTTTCGATGTAAAACTCTTCCGCAATCATACCATTAAGGAAGCATTGTCTTTACTTCATCATGGAAGCAACTACCATCATAGTTCTGAAGGAAGTGTACCTTGCTTCTTGGAGTAAGTGTCTCTTCATAATTAATTCCCTCTTTCTTATAGAAACCTCTAGCCACAAGTCTTTCCTTACTTCTATCAGTGACATATTTTATCTTGCAAATCCATTTGTAAGATACCACATTCTTGCTTTCTGGTTTGAGTACTATATCCAAAAAATCATTCTAGTATTCTTTCATCATAATGTCTTCCATGAGTTCGTCTTGTCAGATCATCAACATATCCTAGTCTTCTGCATTCAATTTTGAAGGTTGGAACCCAATTTACTCTTGGTAAAGTCTCGATCCATCAAGAAGCTGTCCATCATGTCGCACCGTGTCGAGCTCAGATATATTCTGTAGTCACTCCCCCTAAAGTGGAGTATTATCGTCCTTCTTCATTCTATATAGGTGGTTCTATGCTTGATATATACTGGTCAATATAGTATGTCATGTCACAGTCTATTCTTTCTGAGGCAAATCATGAAACTTGCTTTGTACACTTGTTCTTGTAGATCCATATGGAGGATACTACATACTTTCCTTTATGTCTCGAAATCATATCATATACATCATTACTCATGATCAACTGTTATTCTTTGATCATAGCTTCTTTCATAGTATTCTTTTCTTCATCTTGAGTTATCTCTCATACCCATGGTGGTCTTCATCCTTTGAGGTGGATCTACCGCTCTCTGAAGCTCTTTCTTCCGTCATGGTGTCTCTAACCCCGGGAGCTTCAGATTCATGTTTATTGAATTGTCATCACTTGTTCTTCAGAACAAGTCTCATCCTTCTTTTCTTATAGGAGGTTGTACAGGACCTTTCCTACAATTCAAATGCACCAATTGCATGGTTAGAACTATTTCATAAATCATATGCATAACGACAAATTCTTATGCATCATGCAAATGTTTAGCCAATACAACATTCATCCATATCTCACAGAAACTTTCTAGATGCCTTTCATCTCTACCATGACATCATTGAGATTGTGCACTAATACAATATGTCAGCAAAGAGGTTTGATAAGTATCAATGGAGAGTTGTATAGCACCATGAGCTACTTACCTATCACATGCATATTAGCAGTATACAGTCATGCAAACAATCTATCATGCATAACACATCAACTGAATATAATCAAATGTAAAACAATATCATGAAGTGACAATTGAATACTTATCTTTTATTTGTTTCGTGGGTAGACTCCATCATTCTGCTTTATCATCTTCTTCTTTTATGAAATAATCATTTCTTATCCAAATGATAAGATGAATAAGAGGTTCTTCAAGAATTGAGTTCTTCATATTCCTTATTGCTTGATGGATCTTCTTTGAATGGTGAGAGCTTGATCTTCAATTGCTCCCATCTTCTTCTTCTCCTCTTATGAGTCGAGCTGAAATTAATCACTTTATTCTGGCATACATTCTTTGCATGAATGGATCCCATGATCCTGGGAGGCCATTCAAGGTGGCTATCACCACTTCTGCATTCTTCACTTCTTCTTTTACTTCTTCAATTTGTTTCTTAGGGTCATCTTCCGATGTATGTTGTTTCCTTCAAATAGCTCAGTCAAGGAATCAAACATCTCTTTCGGTGTCTTTAGGGAAGACACTTGTGGTACAAGTTGATCTGTGATTGAATCAACAATGATTTTCTTGGCCTTGACCAAGTTCTTTTGGTGTAAGGCTTTGAGCCTCATCTCCCTCTAGAACTGGAGCGTCTCTACTCATGTAGGTGTCCAATTAATTTTTCCTCAGAGAGATCAAATAATTCCATTCTTGGAAGTTGTCAACTTCACCAAGCTTTATCATCAATCTGATGTGATAGATCACTTTGAAATGAGAACCTCAAATGCAAATAGCAAAAGATTATATCTTATCGATTTGAGGTGTCCGTCATGCTTCCGGAGCTGGCTGATCTAGGGTTTGTTAGACAAACCCTAAATTTAAAAACTTGGAATATTTTAGATATGATTGGATATAAATATATATCTCTTCAAATGGATATGTCCAATGTACTCCTTTTCTGAAAACAGTGGAGGAAAGCTCCCGGAACAAGAAGCCCTAGTTTTTCAATTTCTTCTGCAGAAATGCCTGTCACTATTTCTATGATATATCCAAAATTACTACTCCTTTGTCTTTGAAATTTCTCACTAAATTAACCATGCATGTCCCTGATCCAAAACCATAGGTTTCATCAGAATTGGTTTCACCAATTGCGATTTATGATCATTTTCCCAAGGTGACCTATTACAGGACTGTTCAGAACAACAAAGTTGTATGGCCTTCCACGTGTCATTTTTTCATCTTCTGGTTTTGAAATTTGGACCACATAAATTAAAGTCCATTATATTTATGGATCATCTTCAGGAAATCCATTTGGATATCTGTATCCAAATCTATAGCAATTATCCCCAGGTGTCCTGTTTATGGATGAATTCTAGAAGAGGCTAGAACCCTGACTGGGAGGGATCATATCGCCAAGAATATAGAGAATATGAGGCTGAATTTTGGAAACAGTGTAAATCAGGATTTTTTATTAGGCCTCTGCAATTTTTATCTCTTGAACCTTTGCCAATATCAGAATATAGTGAAAGTACCAAAACTTAACCGTTTTAGTATTTAGGGTTTTTCTAGCTCGGGGTCAAACTAGTGTTTGACTTTTCGGAGTTTCACCCAACCAAAAATATTGATCCATGTCTCTAAAATTTGATTTTGATGAGGAGAGAAATCATATGCTGGGCTCACTCAAAAATTCCTCTTCTGCAAGAATCCCTAATTTCCTGCATCGAAAACTGAAAATGCTCGGAATCGAATTCCGCTTCGACAGAAAGATGTGCCCTTCAATGGAGAGTCAGCCTAGCCTATTTTGCTGATCGATTGAGGAGAGAGAACCAAAAATTAAGAAGCCCTAGCTTCTATAGCTGCATAATATCTTCTTTCAGGGTGGCTCTGATACCATGTTAAATTTTCATATGCTAAGCTAGATCATTAGTATTTCATTTTGATTTTATAACAAAAGCATATAAACAGGATCACTGAAAGATAGACAAGAACAACCATACAAAAGAGAACACAAATATTTATCCTAAGAAAACCCTAAAGGGAAAAACCCAGCAAAAGCTTCCTCAATATAGATGCCCCAAAAGATAAAAGATAAAACCAATAAAGAGATCAAAGCCTGATCCTCCTCCTTCTCCTACTACTCTTCTCTTCTCCAATAATGCGCTACACAAGTGAGAGTGTGTGTGTCTGAAATGAGGAGCACCACACCTCTATTTATATTCATCCGTTCACTTGAATTAACTCATTCAACATGTAGGATCGAGTTAAATCATGTAGGCTCGAGTTACACATGTAGGCTCAAGTAACCACACTGGGGTGCTAATGACCCACCTTTATAATTAGAGGGGACTACCTCATGACTCTTATTAGTTCTTCCGATTAGAAGCATCGGGGTACAAGATAATACAAGTGGTTCTCTCGGTAGGACCATCGGGGACCACAAAAGATACATATAGAATATTTTTCGAAGTTACAATATTTCAACAAAGAAAAGGGATTTTAGTAGCTTGAAGCTTCTTCCTCTAAACAGATCGATCCTTTTGTTGATAACACTAACTAGTTTGGAAATTTTAAGCAACTATAGAGAAACTTATAGTTGGGATATTGGAATTTTTCTGATTGTAGGATAGATTGAAACAAAATAATTTTGTGTTCAAATAATACTTTCAAAGTGATTTGCAGGACAGATGGAAATAAAATAGTTTCTTTCTCAAATAATACTTTCAGTCTCTAGAGCTATTGGAATATGTGATAAGGCCAACTCATTATTTTGTTATCATATTCTCAAAGCATATTGTCCTCTAGTGGTCAACAATCTATATTGTTAAGACAATAATGGATGGCAAGACATAGGAACTAGTGGCAAAATATGTTATAGCTATCTATTAATAATATTGTTTCAAAGTTTAGTTGACTTTTTAACTTAGATTCTAATGTAATTGATATTGTTTCTCTGACTGCCAACAAGTATGGGATAGTTTCATCATCAAGAAATCTATGAAGGAATATTATGATAATGACCTTGAAGTTATGATAGAAGTAATTCATAATAATAAAAAATGTATACACCCTTGTCTCTCTCATTTGAAAAATGCAGTTAAATTGGTAGATTACTCATTTACTTCATTATAACAAGCTTTTGTAGTTTTTTTTTCTTTTGTAAGAAAACAAAAGGTTGTAGTTATGTAAGTATAATGATTGTCATCTTAATTATTGTCTCAAAAAGGACTGTTGGTCTGATGAAATTCCTACATAGGAAAAATGCAATGGACATGAGTTTGCCTACCCCAGAACTTAAGTCTTAAAATTCCTAAAGTCTACCATCATCCTTGGATTTGAATTTGTGAATTGATATTGTTTTAATGGGGTTAACCATTCATCCAACATAGGGTTTTTGACGAGATTGCTGAACCATATTTTATTGCATTCAATTCTTTTTGTAAAACTAACAAAAAAACCAAAGCTGACAATTTTGAAAAACCAAGAGAGTATAATCATATTAAACCTCTGTAAGGTCATGTGCAGTACATATATAAATTTATAATCGTGCTACTATTTTATGACTAATGAGACGGGAGATAGACACTCTGTCATGAATTAAAGCTGAGATAGATACTGTCAGAATTGACAGCACATATTTCAACCAAAATTGGCAATTTTAAAAAAGGACCGACTCTTCAAATTGGAGCCAAGGAAGATATGCCGGCTCTCATTCCCTATTTGGGTGGAGTGGTTTGAGTAACTATATTTTGGCTTAATGATTTATGATTCTTGATTCTCTATTGTCATAAAATGCATTTTAAAAATACATATAAACTGCACATTGAAAACCAGAGTTCATATGCTCTCTTTATGAAAAAGACAATGTGCAACTTTTAAAAGGGATGCTACCATTTCATTTGGGTGAGATCAGAGCTTTTAGATCAGAATTGCCAGTACAGATTTCAACCAGAATTGGCAATTTTAGTAAAAGAGCGACTCTTCAAATTGTAGCCAAGGCAGATATGCTGGCTCTCATTCCCTCTTTTAGGGGGGGTGGCCTGAGTAACTATATCTTGGCTTAATGATTTATGATTCTTGATTCTTTATTTTCATAAGATGCATTTTAAAAATACATATAGACTGCACATTGAAAACCAGAGTTCCCTTCAGCTCTCTTTGTTTGGATATCAATCAAACCCCACACATCCCATTTGTGCATGTAAATAGTGTAGTGAAAAACTGATCATTCCATTTTCACGGAAACTTAGATATTTTGTCAAGTCTGAAGAGGTAACCATAAATCCCATAACAATAAACTAAAGTACAATTGGCCCCAATTGGAAAGGCTCATTTTTGGGGGACAACAGATGGCCAGACAGTTCAAGGAAACTATTTGAAATCCATCAGATTGACAACCATCTCTTTTTATGGAAAAATCCAATGTGAAACTTTTAATCAAGATGCTATCCCTTTGATTTGAGTAAGAACACGACTCTTAGATCATAATTGCCAACACAGATTTCAACCAGAATTCTCAATTCTAGAAAAGTTAGACCCTTCAAATTGAATCCAAGGAAGATATTCTGGGTTTCATTCCCTATGTTGGGAGGGGATAAGTATGGATAGCCATTGCTTGACTCAATGATGTATGACTCTTGAGTCTCTGTTGTCATAAGATGCAATAGAAAAATATATATATCTAAATTGCACATTGAAGACCAAAGTTCCTATTTTCCAACTTTCTTTGTTTGGATATCAATCAAACCATGCAACCATTTGACCATGTGAATATTGCAGTACAAAACCGATGATACCATTTTGATAGAGAAACCCAATAGTTCATCTAACAATCTGAAGAAGAAACCATCAATTCAATAACATTAAATCCGTAGTACACTCAAACTCAAAATCATATTTCCTCAAAATATTGTTTCTTAAATTTATGTGTTCTAAAAATGCTTAATTTGGTACAATTTCAAATTATGTCCTCAAAATGGACTTTAGATAATATTTTCAGATTTCTAGTGGCATGAAGCTCCATACTTATTGTGCATTAAGAACTATGGCGTCTGGATCCCAATCACCATGAAATATAATTAGCTAATCATATATGCCTCAATCAAGTCGTATTAGCATCTTGTTGTTTAAAAACTCAAATATCTAGTAATATTGGTTTTCTTTAGGTGTTTGATTTTCATGCTATCGTGATAGGGAAAAAGCCACATACATGGCATGAAGTGGGAAACACTCACAAAGGATATGCAAATTCAAGGGCTGATCTAGAAAATGATTTACTGTAAAAAAATACGCATTTGAATTGTTGTAGGGAAAAATGCTCATGCTTTTGAAATATCTCTGAGGCTCGCTACATGCCCAGATTTGTAGTGCACTGTAGCAGACAGGGAATTTATCTGAAAATTGTGTTGTAGCAGCCAAAGAGTTTTTCTGAAAATTGTACTGAAGTGGAAAAAACCTGCCCTCAAGGATACATGCTCAGATAGGAGACATACACAACGCCAAAATCACTGCTTTTACATGCAGAGAAAAAAAAACTATGCCTTAAAATTGTGGATAGATGGATAGGAGTTTGGGCTCTAAAAGAATTTGTAAAGACACATAATGCATGGATGCTGAAATCAGTCCATAGAAATATGCACTTCTGAAGAATGCCTTGGGGCACTTGGGTACATTTGTGAATTGGGATCTTGGTAGGGCACACTCAGCCTGAAATGTATTGTTAGGGATGCATCAGTTGGAAGAGTTGGCTGACAGATCTGTTGAAGACAAGCTACACGCATATTTTTTGAGCCTCGGGGTGGCCATGCTAGTCTGGTCTTGGGTGTACATGCTGCTAAAAACTTTCCTAGAGGAGTGTCATTGGAGCAGAAGGGCTGCAATCTGTGGAAAATAGGAAGAAGGCTATTTTGCACAAACTGCTCTAGATTTATAGTTTATTCCACAAAATAATCTAGTGTTCCTACATACCCTGTCAAATGCTACATAATATGATGGATTTCAATGAAACCAAGCTTCACGACCTTGTTTGAAGTTTCTATTAGATCATTATGTGACCAAATATTGCATACCAACTTGGTGTTAGGGTGTAAACATAGTGATTTTAATAAACCCAATCAAAGAATAATCACAACATAAAAGAAATACCAATATCACATAAGATATTAATAAATGTCCATGGGTATGATAAGTATCCTAAATATAGACTAGTAAGCTCCAAGCCTCCAACAATCAAATGAATTTATGTCTTCATCTGTACAAACGAGGTTAGACACCTCTTTTAAGTAGGTATTACTATATTGGGACCACAAGGGCACACTTTAACTTGCTGTGACACAAGTCAATATTATGTAGGAAATCCAAAAGGATCCAGGAGAGTAGGAAAGCAACCTATTGGTTGGTCATGTGTCAATCTTTATGGACTTGGAAGACCCTGGCTGCATCAAGGTCTAGGAAAATTGTCATGTTTGGAAAAGGAGATGTAAGACTCAGTTGAGGATCCTTACCAGGTTGCAGCCAAATTTCACCAAATGTGTGGTGTAGTTTATGACATTGTTAGCCATTCTATGAGGGAAACTATAGAGCTAAGTAAACTTCTCAAGTTTCAGAAGGAATAGATAGAAGAAATGTCAAATATCTGTGGGGATAGAGAGGAGTAGAATAGTTTTATCCTCATATTGGAGAGGATATTCATCCTAGAAATGGATGTAAAATAGTTTTATCCTTCCAGTGGAGAGAATTACCCATTTTGGCAATGGGGCTCAATATTGACTCTTGAGGCACCGTCATTGTTAGTGAGAAAGGCAGGAAAGGTAAAGGGAATATTCAGCTACAATGGTATATCCTTCTTAGCTTACCTTTTGTTTCACAGCCTTATGATATCACAGTTTCTAGGTGCACTCTACAGCCCAGAGTGAAGTTTGAGTACTTCAGGAAGAAGCTTAGTGTTCTCTAGATCGAGGTCCCTTCCAAGGGGAAGTGACGAGTCCGGAATCCATTCTGACGAGTAGGTCAGATGTAAGGGCTGGGTCATTCTAGAGAGGGTGTAGGATTTGGTTCCTACCAGGTCAGATGTGAGTGCAGGCCATTCTGGTGAGGGTGTAGGATTTGGTTCCTACCAGGTCAAATATAAGGGCAACTGCCATTCTCCGGGAGAATGGATGCACCTGGTCCATTACTAGGTAGCTTAGTCTGGGACTAGGGGCCATTCTGGTGAGGGTGTAGGCTTTAGCTCCTACTAGGTTAGATGTGAGTGCAAGCCTTTCTGACGAGGGTGTAGGATTTGATTCCTACCAGGTCAGGTATAAGTGCTGAAGCCTTTTCATAGATGATAGTGATGTCCTATCATGCTGGTGAATGTGAGTGATGGGCCTTTCTGATGTGATTGTAGGATTCTACATGATTAGATGTGAGTGTTGGGCATGCCTTTCTGACGAGTAGGTCAAATGTAAGTGCTGGGCAGTAAAATCTAACGAGTAGGTCAGATATAAGTGCTGAAGAAGACCTACATGATGGCTAGGCCTACAACCAGCATGAGAGAAGGCTGGATCTGTAGAACTTCCTATGATGAGAAGAATCATGAGATAGCACACATGATGATGACTAGAGATGATCCAGATTGAGCTATGATCCAGATCCATTTATGGTGACTCCGAGAGATCCAGATTGAGTGATGATCTAGATCCAGCAGTGATGATACAGATTGAGTGATGATCTAGATCTAGCAGTGATGATCCAGATCGAGTGGTGATCCAAATCCAGTGATGATGTCAGTAATGATTCAGATCGAGTGATGATCCAGATAAAGTGATGATGTCCAGATCGAGCGATGATTTAGATCCAGTGATGATGACTAGTGATGATCCAGATAGAGTATGATTTAGTGACAATGATCCAGATCAAGAGATGATCCAGATCCTGATGAAGATGACTTGAAGATGAATATGACCCAAAGATGAAGATGACTTGAAGATGTAGATGATGAGAAGATCCAGAGAAGAAGACCAGTGATGAAAATTGTGTCGAGAGAATACATTCCTAGTTAAGAGGGAGTGTTGATGTAATTGTAACTTCAGAATGTATTCACTTGTATTTCTTATCTATTGTAACTGGATGTTTATTCCGGGATTTTATCATGTTATGTCATACCCCGATGTTCTAATCGGGAGAATCAATAATGTAAACAATTCATGTCAAGTCATTGTGGGTAACCCTCCGATTGTCTAAGGGTTAAAGTCCCCACAGTTCTGGGGCACTAGGGTTATTAGACTCTCCAAGTAGAGGTCGGCCCTAGTAGGTTTTTAGTCATGTCGGGATTAGTATAAATAGAGAGCTGGACTCTTTATTTAGAACACATCACTCACACACTTAAGTGTAGCACATAGTTGAGGAAGGAGAAGACACTGGGGCTAGAGAAGAAGAAGGCTACTGCTGTCGGGAGTGCATCTTACTATTTTGGGGTTTTACCTTTTGTGTTGATTCTATCTCTGAGGAAGTTGCGGGGTTTTCTCCATTTATGGTTTCCCCGATGAAAAACACTGTGTTCATTGTCTCTTGTGTTTGATTGTTGTACTTGTTGTTCTCTCAATTAAAGATCCTAACATAATGCTAGCTTGAATGTTGAAAAACTAACACTTTTTTAATCTCCTCTACAAGCTTCTTCACATGTCCATACATGGAATAGTACATGAAATGATATTGTATAAAGAAGGTTGTTACATGCATGAAACTTGCAACAATGCTACTATATGCATGTTGAATGGAAGCAATTAATGGGTATAACTTAGTGGTAGTCATAGGTTCAAATATCAACTGCTATTGACTTATAATAAACTAACTATTAAACGGTGGGGCCAATTTCAAGCAGCTATTCACAAATTCTTTTTATACCCTTGGTTGCAAAGAAGACACGTTGGCACACTACAAGAAGTAAGGCTCCTGAAGCCAATGGTGAATATGAAATTGACTCTAAACCTCAATCTAACAAGGACTATCCAATCTGTGATATATGCATGATTATCTAGTTATGGGAAATCAATGAATGTTGCTTGTTTAGTTCTTCCAAAAAAGGATCTACCTAAGGGTGATTAGTCATGTCGTTGTCGCATGTGAAAAGTTGCAAACACATTTAATAATAAATAAAATTTTCTCATGCATATATTACAGAACTATGGAAAAGAAATGATGCAAAAAAAAGGAAAAATCATAGTTTGGAGACTATTCATATATTGGACCTTCCTAACAATCTACAGTTCAATGGAAGAACCCAATGATCTAATCCAGGCTACACTACAAAATATGGATTTTTGTTTAGTTGATCATAAGGCCAAGCCATAATCGACTGCATATAACTATTATAGTGTTTACAGAAGTAGGTATTCTCATATGATGTATAAGAGCATCATTGAACAATGTGATCATCCATTTTACCTCCAAATTACTTGGTTGGAGAGAAAGAGGAAGTTCAAGAATTTCATAGTTTGGAAAGAGCATATTATATGAGATGCAATCATTAGGGATGAAATACCTGAAGGAACTGTTAAAAATACATGGAAATCGTCAGCACAGATCCATGAGAATATTACTTGCACTTGGAGAATTTCAGGATTGTAGTAACCCACAAATTAGATTAGGAGCTCTATATTTTGATATATCAACCAGCACAACAAAAGCTTGCAGAGAATAGAAACCAACATAATTCAATATTGATTGTGGATTTATGGGAATGCTACCTTGGATAATACGGCGCTTTTTCTATGGAGATAAGTTTAAGAAAAGGGACTTAATCGAGAATCATTTTCCTTGTTTCAATAGTTATGTGCATACTTTCATGGTGAGATACTTTGGTTGATGGCCTAATATGCCAAAAAGGAGTCTCTAAGACATTTCATAATGAAAAGGCATAACCAAGTAGCACTATTAGATAATGGAGGGGCATTCAAGATATAATGATGACACATATAAACATTTATAGTGGAATAAGTTTATGGCTATCATTGGAATCCTAATTATTGACACGATTCTCAACTTGCAAGGATTATGGGTTAAGGAGAATAAGCATCAGATTTGAATTCTTCTCATATTTCAAGATTTTTTTGTCTTTTGTATAATGATATCAGTCGTTGTTTGGATTGGTCCATTGGGTTTCTTGTTAATGAATATTTTGTGGTTCAATTGCACCTCGAGGACCTATTCATATTTTAAATGAAAAAATGACTGTTCCTTTATGAAGATACCTGGTTCATTCATAACAAGATTCAAATGTACTATTTGAGCTCACTCCATGTAGTTTGCAAGGAATATCTCCAACTATTTGATATCAAATCTTAACACCACTTGTATTTCTATTTCAAAGGTCATTTGGGTCATTTGGGAGGATATAGGAACCCATCAAGCTAAGAATAAATGCCCATCCTCTAGGAAACCATTGTTCCCAGACCATTTAGAAGGTTTTACGCAATATTTAAGAAGCACATGCATCAATGAAGAACTCTCAACTTAGGGAAGCCTCCAATGCTTGTATCATGGTGAAAAATGAAATGTCAAGGTGTAGATGCTTTATATGTGGAACTCCCTAGGATAAGAAAAGATAACTGGCAGCTAGGACATTCTCCAAGGCTAAGAAGACCTATTATAAGGATAGTCTAACTTGAAGGGGCCTCTCTATATATTTTAATATGGTTATTTTTGGAGGAAGCATGGATCTAGCCAGTAAAAGAAGGATGTCCCACTCAAGAGGACATTTGGAGGGATATCATGAGATATTTCACATGGTTCAAGGTATGTCTCGCATATTTGGAGGCATTATAAATCATTTAATCGATTATTGGCATGATTTACAAAGAAAAGAGGAGGAACTCCCTTCATAAGTCAATGGCATTTTCTCTCCAAAGATAAGATCAAATACCATGACTCAAGGGAACACTGTAAATTGGAAAGTGACAAGTGGTGGCAAGAAAGCATTCAAACCCTATTGTATGCAATTTTCTCCCTTTAATGAGGAGAATCCAATTTTGAGGAGGTTTTTAGTGGCCCTTGAAGCATGGATCTAGAAGCTGCTAAATGTGTTTTACTTTTATTATTGGTTATTGGAGAGAAAAGAGGATATAGCATCCACTTATTGATATTTTATTTCAAGGTAAGTTGAGTTAAATTTAGAGGCTAGGAGGCCCTTTATATTTACTAAAGTCCAGTAGTTTAGTTATGCCCTTTGTAAAAGTACCATGAATCTTCCAACTAAAAAATTATTTCTTTCTCATTCTTCTAGCTTGAAAGCGTGCAATTTTAGAGGTGCATTGGTCCTAGAATTTCCACAGCTAAATGGGATTAAAAGGGAGACACCAACCTCTATTGCTCCCTAGATAGTGATAGGACAACCATTTGTCAACCCACTTTAAATCCTCTGAAATGTTTTCAAGCATAAAATTTTCTCAACAATATTTGTCAGGTGGGCCTTATTTCCTTGTATTTTTAAATTATGTGGCGATTCTATGATGTCATACAATGAAAACTAACCTCAAATATTGTTCATAGCTATCCTACTGAGAGAGAAATGATGGCACAAGTACTATAGGAGGAGACAAGCAAATATGCCTGGCCCAAAACTGGAAATACCATCCATCCGTCATCCATATATATATATATATATATATATATATATATATATACGAAACATTGAATAAAGCATAAATATATAGAGGGATCCATTTGGAGTGATCCCAAAGTCCACAAAGAAATAGTGATTGATGGATGTAAGCGATAGAATTTAAAGATTCAAGGAGAGGGATTCATAAACTCTATAAATGGATGTAGTTTAAAATTTGCAGTGATGCCTACGTGCTAAAACATTTAAGAGTGGGAGGGATATGGTGCATTGATATCTTGGTTTTCTCTTACCATAACATGCCTATAGGGATTGATATAGCATCAAAGAATCATCTTAACTATCATGAAATGTTGTGAAAATATAAGAAATGATATTTGGCAATTGTTGTCTAGGAAATTTAAGAGTTCTGAGATAGTAGACGGAAGGATTGTGCTGTTAAATGATATATTCCATCACTAGAATATGGTTGGATTTAAATGGGTAAAATGCAAGGAAATAAAGAGAGTAGTTTCTAAATGAATTGTAGAGAAAGCTTGTCAAAGATGGCCAAAAACACATTCTGATTCATAATTCAGTGTAGCAGTTTGGATTCACTCCAAAATAAGCCAGATCATCAAAATTCTTATAAATATTAAATTACTGGATGTTCTAGTAATATGTCAATCAAACATAACCCCTTAATTTCTCAATCAAAAACTCCTTTATCCTCGAGATAACCTAGCGTTTACAATTCATGAAAATTCCCTTGACCTATTATTCAAAGCTAAATAAATTCAATTTAACATACAGAGAAAAAAAGGAAAATATTTTAATCATGCATCAATATTATCTCCATATAATATTTTCAAGGAAATATAATTAGAATGTCCAAATTTTCCTCTTGATTTGATGTCATACGAATACCAAGGGAACTTCCCCTAGTTGGATACTAAATTAAACTTGCTAATTACATACCTTTGGCACTCTTACATGATGTGCCCTTTGTATTAACTTCAACCTTCCTACAAAATTTGCGATTTTGAATTCTGAAGTTTCTCGGAAAACCCAGTTTTTTCCATTGTAAATCCATATTGATAATTCTTTGAATCCCATATACCATGATGACCTAGTATCAAGTGAAACATTGATTTTTAATACCCCAAAATAGTTTCTATTCAAAGTTGTTGTTTTGAGCCTCACAGGCTCCACATTGTTGTCCATTGAAATTAACCAAAACATGAAAATGAGAGCATTAGAGCCAACTGATAACATGAGAGGATGTCCATGCTAGACATATCAAGCTTGATTTTGTTTTTGAATTGTAATATGGCTTACTCGAGGCTGCAGAAGAGGGTTATATGCATTAATAACATAAGCACAAATCCCTCTACCTATTGCACCCTGATTCATCCCAAGACTCGAAATAAACAGGACAGCCACGTAGAGGAACTCTAAAGTCCAAAACGTTTTGGTGAGTTTATTTACCTTTACTTGAAAAAGGAAGAAGAGAGGTTAGTGAAGTATATCGTTAATTTACTAATCTTTGAATGAATTTATAGGCATATGAAAGTAGGAATTGGAGGATAGAATGGGTAGAACAACAAACACAAATTACAATAATATCAAACTTTATTTCGGCGTCCCCTCCTTGAATGAACATAGAAACCGAGTAGTAGCACAATAATTGTATTAAAATTTTAGTTATAGATTGTGGAGATAAAATATAATAAATCCAAGACCTAAAAGACAGAAAATCTAAGGAAACATGAGAAAAATATCTTGTGTATGAAGGGGGATGATATAAATCTAACGGTACCCACCTAAACATAAAAATAAATAATGGGTGCACAACTCAACATACCTTCTAATATTGCTAGCTTCATTGACCTTTTCTAATGGAAACAATCACATGGTGTGCAATCTCTTATCCAAACAACTTGTGAAAATAAATAAGATCTCTCTCAATCCCTATAGTTTTAATTTTCTCATCCCTCACTAAAATCATAATCTTCTCCTCGTCCTCCAACTGAGGCCACCCACCACATCCATCAAAATCTTCGACCCAACTTAGGCCGCCCACCACATCCATTAAAAGCTTCGATCCATGTATGAAAAGCCTTGCTGGTTGTGGGAAAATAAATTCCTCTACTAATGATTGCAAACCATGGGGCAGACTGATATATCTAAACTTGAACATAAGGGCAATTGGCAACACATCACTCCTTAAATAAAGTGAATATGGAACATAGAACTGCAATTGAGGGGCATTTTCATCAAGTTGCATGTAATTTTCAATATTTTCATCTTCGGAGAAAGTTTTCAGATAATCAAGGTTATAGACAAAGTCCTTCCTAGGTAAGAGGTCCAACAAGAGAATGAAATTAAAGAATAATTATGTATACCTCCATCATAAAAGGGGGTATTGTTTCCCGAACCCAACATCACAAAAAATGTTGCAGCATCCATAGCCGAGGCACCCAATTTGTAGTGAATCCAACAACCAAATACAAACCTGACTTGCATTGCTCAAGTTGACGTGAAAAGGAATCACCAACAAGAGGATAAAGCCAAATGCTATAAACCCATGGAGGATAACTAAACTACCTATGATATATTTGCTCCATATCTGAGTATGAACGAGCCTTTTGCATTTCCTCGAGAGTTGGTGAAATGAGTAACAATTGGTGAAGCTATGGTTGGGTGGAGAAGGGATCCCAGGTGCTGGTTAATGGATTTTGTGATGTCTTCCCTCATGGATATGCAGGGTCTTGTTAGATATGAATAACAGATCCAAATTTATTTTTCCTCACTTACTTCCATGGCTATGCGTGTGACTGGATCGCTATACCATTATGGTCCAGGTACCCACTTGATATCCTTTTTGGGTGCTTCCATTAATACGTGTGTGACAATTTTTGACATCGGACCTAACCCATTTTGACATAATTCACAAGGCCTCAAATTTCAAATCAGTACTGCCCATCAATTCCCTCCTGAATTTTCATTAAGCAAATTTCCTGAAAAAATATAATAGCGACAAATGTAATATGCGTCGCTATAGTGACGAACGACCGTCACTATACAAACAGTATGGACTATGCGTTGCTATAACGGCAATCATCAGGGATATTTTCATTTTTTTCCAAAATTTTAAACTGTTTTTCCACTAAAAATTTGATTTTAACTTATTCGTGGCAAACTGTCGTGAGACTTTTGAGCCATATGTAGTAGTGTCAATGTGCAACGATTTAAGGATTAAAGATAACTCCAACTAGATTTTCATAATGGTGTAATGAGCTAACACGCATAAGCTTTCACTCATAGTGCCATGTTAGAAGGAAAACTAACTTAAGCTAGATTTCTATCGTGGTGTAATGTATTTGATGACAATGTGGTTGTGTTAGATGAAAACTACCCTATGAAAGCTAACACACATTAGATTTTACTAACCATGCAATTTTTTAAGAATGAAAACTAACTCTGACTAGATTTCCATCATGGTGCACTGTGATTGATGACAATGTGGTAGTGCTAGATGAAAAAATATATTATGAAAGCTTACGCACATTATAGTTCACTCACCATGCAACGATTTAAAGATGAAAGCTAACTCCAGCTAGATTTACACTATATTTTCATCATGGTGTAATGAACTTACACACATAAGATTTCCCTTATAGTGCCATGTTGTTAGAATGAAAGCTAACTCCAGCTAGATTTCCATCATGGTGTAATGTATTTGATGACAATGTGGCTGTGTTAGATGGAAAACTACCTTATGAAAACTATCAGACATTAGCTTTACTCACCGTGCAATGTTTTAAAAATGAAAGCTAACTTCAGCTAGATTTCCATCATGGTGCATTGTGATTGATGAAAATGTGGTTGTGCTATATGGAAAACTACACTATGAAATATCACACACATTAGATTTCCCTCACAGTGAAACGATTTAAGGATGAAAGCTAACTCCAACTATATTTTTGACATGGTGCATTGTGATTGATGATAATGTGGTTGTGTCACATGAAAAACTAACTTAAGAAAGCTAACACACATTAGCTTCCACTCATCGTGCCATGTTGTTAAAATGAAAGATAACTCCAGCTAGATTTCCATCATGGTGTAATGAGCTAACACACATAAGCTTTCCCTTATAGTGCCATGTTGTTAGAATAAAAGCTAACTCTAGATAAATTTTCATCATGGTGTAATGTATTTGATAATAATGTGGCTGTGTTAGATGGAAAACTACTTTATGAAAGCTAACAGACATTAGCTTTACTCACCGTGCAATGTTTTAAGAATGAAAGCTAACTATAGCTAGATTTCTATCATGGTGCATTGTGATTGATGAAAATGTGGTTGTGCTAGATGGAAAACTACACTATGAAATCTTACGCACATTAGATTTTACTCATCGTGCTTTCTTTTAAGGATGAAAGCTAACTCTAGCTAGATTTCCAACACGGTGCAATGTGATTGATGTGAACGTGGTTGTGTTACATGAAAAACTACCTTATGAAAATGAACACACATTACCTTTCACTCATTATTCCATGTTGTTAAAATAAAGTCTAACTCCAACTAGATTTACATCACGGTGTAATGAGCTAACACACATAAGCTTTCCCTTATAGTGCCATGTTATTAGAAGGAAAACTAACTCCAACTAGATTTCCATCACGGTGTAATGTATTTGATAACAATGTGGCTATGTTAGATGGAGAACTACCTTATGAAAGATAATAGACATTAGCTTTACTCTCCGTGCAATGATTTAAAGATAAATTCTAACTCTAGCTAGATTTCCATCATGGTACATTGTGATTAATGACAATGTGGTTGTGCTAGATGAAAAACTACACTATGAAATCTTACACACATTAGATTTCACTCATTGTGTAATGATTTAAGGATGAAAGCTAACTCCATCTAGATTTTCATCGTGGTGCAATGTGATCGATGATGATGTGGTTATGTTACAAGGAAAACTACCTTATGAAAGCTATAACATACATTATCTTTCACTCATCGTGCCATGTGGTTAAAATGAAAGCTAACTCCAACTAGATTTTCATCATGGTGTAATGAACTAACACACATAAGCTTTCTCTTATAGTGCCACGTTGTTTGAAGGAAAATGAACTCCAACTAGATTCCATCATGGTGTAATGTATTTGATAACAATGTGATTGTGTTAGATGAAAAACTACCTTATGAAAGCTAACATACATTATCTTTACTCGTTGTGCAATGTTTTAAGAATGAATGGTGTAATGTGATCGATGACAATGTGGTTGCGTTAGATGTAAAACTACCTTATGAAAGCTAACACACATTAGCTTTCACTCATCATTCCATGTAGTTAGAAGGAAATCTAACTCCAGTTAGATTTTCATCATGCTGTAATGAGCTAACACAGATCAGCTTTCACTCATCGTGCATGTTGTTAGAAGGAAAGTTAACTCCAACTAGATTTACATCAAGGTGTAATGCATTTGATGACAATGTAGTTGTGTTAAATGAAAAACTATGTTATGAAATATAACACACATCAGCTATTACTAACCGTGCAACGTTTTAAGAAGTAGATCTAACTCTAGCTAGATTTCCAACATGTGCATTTTGATTGATGACAATGGGGTTATGCTAAATGGAAGACTGCATTATGAAGCTAACACACATTACATTTCACTCACCGTGCAACAATTTAAGGTTGAAATCTAACTCTAGCGAGGTTTCCATCACGGTGCAATTTGACAATGTGTTTGTGTTAGATGAAAAACTACTTTATGAAATTTAACACGCATTAGCTTTCACTCATCGTGCCATGTTAAAAGGAAAGATAACTCTAGTTAGATTTTCATAAAGGTGTAATGCGATAAAACACATAAGCTTTCACTCATAGTGCTATGTTAGAAGGAAAACTAACTTCAACTAGATTTCCATCATGGTGTAAAGTATTTGATGATAATGTGGCAGTGTTAAATAGAAAACTACCTTATGGAAGCTAACACACATTAGCTTTTACTAACTGTGCAATGTTTTAAGATCGAAATCCAACTCTAGTTAGATTTCCATCATGTCGCATTGTGATTGGTGACATTGTGGCTGTGCTAGATGGAAAACTACACTATGAAAGCTTACACACATTAGATTTCACTCACTATGCAATCATTTAAGGATGAAAGATAACTTCAGTTAGATTTCCAACATGGCACATTGTGATTGATGATAATGTGGTTGTCTTACATGGAAAACTACCTTATGAAAGCTAACACACATTCACCTTCACTCATCATGTGATGTTGTTAAAAGGGAAGCTAACTCTAGCTAGATTTCCATCATGGTGTAATGAGCTAACATGCATAACCTTTCCCTTATAGTGCCATGTCGTTAGAAGGAAAGCTAAATTCAACTAGATTTCCATCATGGTGTAATATATTTGATGACAATGCGGCTGTGTTAGATGAAAAACTACCTTGTGATGGCTAACAGACATTAGCTTTGCTCACCGTGCAATGTTTTAAGAAAAAAACTAACTCCAACTAGATTTCCATCATGGTGCATTGTGATTGATGACAATGTGGTTGTGCCAGATAGAAAAATACACTATGAAATCTTAAACACATTATATTTCACTCACCGTGTAAGGATTTAAGGATGAAAGCTAATTCCAACTAGATTTCCAACATGGTGCAATGTGCTTGATGACAATATGGTTGTGTTACATGGAAAACTACCTTCACACATTAGCTTTCACTCATCATCCCATGTTGTTAAAATGAAAGTTAACTCCAACTATATTTTCATCATGGTGTAATGAACTAACACACATAAGCTTTCCCTTATAGTGCCATGTTGTTAGAAGGAAAGCTAGCTCCAGCTAGATTTCCATCATGATGTAATGTATTTGATAAGAATGTGGCTATGTTAGATGGAAAATTACCCTATGAAAGATAACATACATTAGCTTTACTGATCGTGCAATGTTTTAATAACGAAAATTAACTCTAGCTAGATTTCCATCATGGTGCATTGTGATTAATGGAAATGTGGTTGTGCTAGATGGAAAACTACATTATGACAACCAACACACATTATATTTAACTCACTGTGCAATGATCTAAGGATGAAAGCTAACTCCAACTAGATTTCCATCATGGAGAAATGTGATCATGTTAGATAAAAAACTACCTTATGAAAGCTAATACACACTCTCATCGTCCCCTGATGTTAGAAGGAAAGCTAACTCCAGCTAGATTTGCATCATAGTGTAATGTATTTGATGACAATGTGGCTGTATTAGATAGAAAACTACCTTATGAAAGCTAACAAACATTAGCTATTACTCACCGTGCAACGTTTAAAGAACAAAAGCTAACTCTAGCTAGATTTCCAACATAGTGCATTTTGATTGATGACAATGTGGTTGTGCTAAACGAAAAACTACATTATGAAAGCTAACACACATTAAATTTCACTCACCGTGCAACGATTTAAGGTCAAAAACTAACCCCAGCTAGATTTACATCACGGTGCAATGTGACAATGTGGTTGTGTTAGATAAAAAACTAATTCAAGCTAGATTTTCATCATGGTGTAATGAGATGACACACATGAGCTTTCACTCATCTTGCCATGTCGTTAGGAGGAAAGCTAACACATTAGATTTCACTCATCATGCAATGATTTAAGGACTAAAGCTAACTTCAGCTAGATTTTCGTCATGGTGTTATGTATTTGATGACAATCTGACTATTTTAGATAGAAAACTACCTTGTGAATTCTAACACACATTAATTTTTACTCATCGTGCAATGTTTAAAAAACAATATCTAACTCCAACTATATTTTCATCTTGGTGCAATGAGCTAACACACATTAGCTTTCACTCATTCTACAATGATTTAAGAACGAAAGCTAACACTTTATTAAAAGGTAAGCTAATTATAACTAGATTTTCATCATCGTGTTATGTATTGTCACGTCCCCAACCCTTCAACAGGCGAAGAGGGCGCGACCCCATGGCATTAACCATCCAGGATAAGAGCCCCATGAACATGTGAATTCATGAAAATTGCTGAAACAGAATGCTTAAACAAATGCTTGAACTATGGCATGCACACATGAACATTTATCATGCACAGATGCAATTGTACATCATACACAGCTACAATTATCTATCAGACACATCGGAAGCATCATACATTCATACAAGCATTCATTCAACATGTCCATCATAATCATTAACAGTAAATATAGTTACGGAAGTAGAAATGGACAAGAGCACTTATCTTATGAATAACTCGATCAGCAACCAGCTACGTCACTGCAACGTTCCACCCAACCATAGGCCAGCGTGCTCCTTAATCTCTCAGCAGCGCTGCCACCCCCAAGCTAGGCATGATTCTCCAAGGAATAAGGAAACTAGCAGGCTGATGCATAGCCAAGGATACATAAAACATAGCCAAGCCAAGACAGTTGGGTTTATCAGGCTATCCAATAGTTGGGAAAGGCTAAATGCTAAGTTGGTGAGCTCACTACAGAGCCAAGAACACCTACACCAGAACTAGCCTAGCTTCTAAGACACCCACACACACCCAACACAAGGAATCAATCCCTTCTCTGCTACAGAGTCCCTCAGGCCCTGCATTCCCTTCCAGTGCTCTTCAGGGGTTGTGGAGAAGAAAGCCATCCCTCTAGCTCTGTCTGTGTGGTTTCCAATCACTAGGTTATCAAGCAAACCAAGCCCCCATCCCTACTCCCTACATAGTCCGAAGACCAACCATTGCACACATGCAATCAATCAGCTGATATAGCTTAAGATAGGGAAGCCAATTCCTGAGTCATTCTTGGCCCTATCGTGGCCAAAATGACTCTCAAGCAAATTTACAACAGTTCCCCAACGTAACAGCAACCACAATCACAACACGAGGAAGACAGCAGTCCGTCCTGGATAATTAAGAAAGTGGAAAATGACTTACATAGGCCACACTGGGGAAAACAATACATACGCTCAGCCTGTGTGTGAACAACAAATAGACTCCCGTCCCCCTAAATGTAAAGAATACCACAACAAACACCACGTAAGGGAGACCATAGCAACCTGAAATCAGCCTGAGTAACTGTGTGAGTAAAAACCAGATAAACTCCCATGCGTGAGAGCAATCAACAGGCAACGCTCCCTACATGAGGACGAATAGCTCCCATTTTGTGCATGGATGAATAGACAGTGGATAGACATGAGTAGGGAGTGCGTGATCATTTCAGCACTGTCGTGGGGAGAGTGGAATTCCTGCGGGTGTAGAACCAGGTAAATCCTGTGCGTGGAGGTGAATAGACAGTGGAGAGGATGCATGCGGTGGAGTGAATTCCATCGTGAGTGATGGCGGTGGTTTCTCTTGCCATAGTGAATTCAACCACAGGTGGAGTGTGCGTGTAGGCATGTACTGATAGTCCTTCCACACCACTCCCAAAACAATAACTGTCTCAACCACCAGCAGCAATTCTCAATGGAGGTGGTTGGGTAAGACAAGGTGGTGACACATGAGTCCCCCCCCCCCCATTGGCCAAAGTTTGACAATTTCCCCACCCTTATCCTTGTGAAAATCATGCCCTTTCTCAATTTAGTTGCCGCGAACATAGCTGGTCGGGTTCATTTTAATTAAAGATGCATATTTACATGATGCTAAAAGTTAATATGTGCCACATGCCCCGATATACCATCGGTGACAATTTAAATCTGAAACATAGCATAACCAATCAATGGTGGGGCCTTGGCCTTTAGCTCCATACCATGATCCTTTATAATATATACATCATATACATCTAATGCAACGGGGTCAAAACCGGGGTGCTACATTCCCCTCCCCCTTCAATAGCACTGTCCTCAGTGCTTTACAAAATTGAACAAGATGCTACACTAGTATCACCTCAGTGTTTCACAAAATTGAAAAAAAATGGATGTGCCAATTGCATGGCATCCTCCAGCTCCCACGTAGCCTCTTCAAGTCCGTAGTGCTCCCATTTCACATTTACCTGCCCTATGGCTCGGTTCCGGAGCACTGTGACCTTCCTGTCGAGGATGCACATTGGCTCGATTCAAAACTCTCCCTCGAGTTCCACCTGAATCACATCCCAATTTATCACATGGTTAGGATCATGTACATATCTCTTAAGTAAAGAAACATGAAAAACATTATGAGCTCTAGTGCTAGCAGGAAATGCAAGTCTATATGCAACTGGCCCTATTCTTTCAAGCACTTCAAATGGCCCACAGTATCTAGGTGACAACTTGGCACAACTCCCAAGCTTCAAGGAACTCTTCCTTGCCCTCACTCTGAGGTAAACATGATCCCCAACACTGAACTCCCTGTTCACCCTATGCTTATCTGCATAGCTTTTCTGTCTGTCCTGTGCTACTTTTAGATTCTGCCTAATCTTTACAACTTCTTGCTCCATTTCCTTGAGCAATTCTAGCCCAAGCACAATCCTGTTCACTGGATTATCCCAAGTCACTGGTGTCCTACACCTTCTTCCATACAAAGCTTCATATGGACTCATCCCCAAGGATGCCTGCTGTCCATTATTATAAGCAAACTCTACCAAGTGTAAGTAATCTTCCCACTTGGTTGGTTTGTCCATTACGTACATGCGAAGCATATCTTCAAGCACCTGATTAACTCTCTCTGTCTGACCATCTGTCTGAGGATGGTATGCAGTGCCGAAGTTCAACTTTGTACCAAAATATGCAAACAACCGCTTCCAAAAGTTGGAAGTGAACTTGACATCTCTGTCAGAGACTATTTCCTTTGGCAATCCATGCAATTTGAATATCTCCTTCATGAAGATCTTTTCAATGTCGCCAGTCTCATATGTAGACTTAACCGGTATAAAATGTGTTGCTTTTGTCAACTTGTCTACCACAACCATGATGTAATCATGTTGTCTCCAAGTCATCGGCAATCCTGTAATGAAATCCATGGAAATAAATTCCCATTTCCATTCTGGAATTGACAAAGGCTGCAACAATCTTGCTGGATGTTGATGCTCAACCTTCACCTATTGACATTTCATACACCTTGAAATGTACTCAGCCATATCCTTTTTCATTCCTGGCCAAAGGTACTGCTTTCTAGCCGTAGCAATTGTCTTCTGATATCCTGGGTGACCAGAATACGGAGCTTGATGGATTTCATCCATAACAACTCTCCTCAAATCTGCTACATATGGAATATAAATCCTACCTTTATAAGTGAGAATTCCATCTTCTTCCAATTCATATCCCTCATACCTCTTCTCAAGACTTTGCTGCTGCAATTTGTCTTTTACCTGCTCATACAATTCATCTCCAGCAGCATGAGTAACAATCTGCTGCCTCAAATCTGATTGGCAAATACTAAGAGATGCCACATGCATTTCTTGCATCTTCCTACTGAGTGCATCAACTACCTTATTTTCCTTTCCCTTTATGTGCTTGATTTCAAAATCAAACTCACATAAAAACTCTAGCCATCTTGCTTCCCTAGCATTCAGAGTAGGCTGATCAAATAGATACTTCAGTCCACAGTGATCTGTTCTGAGCTCAAATCTTCTACCCATCAAGTAATGTCTCCACATCTTGAGAGCATGTACTATGGCTGCAAGCTCTATATCATGAGTGGCATAGTTCTTCTCATGTTCCTTCATCTTCCTTGACTCATAACATATCACGTGGTTGTCTTGCATAAGGACTCCTCCAAGCCCTTGTCCACATGCATCGGTACACACTACACAATATTTCTCTGGATCCACAACCCTCAATACTGGTGCACTGGTGAGAAGACTCTTCAACTTCTGGAATATTTCTTCACACTTCGATGTCCATTCAAACTTTATCCCCTTCTTTTGCAAAGAATTGATGGCATGTGCAACTTTGGAGAATCCTTCAATGAATCTCCTGTAGTATCCTGTAAGTCCCATAAAAGATCTTACATCTATCACATTTCTTGGAGTAGGCCAATTCATAATGGCTTCAATCTTTTCAGGGTCCACGGATATACCCTCCTCTGAGATAATGTGACCCAAATACTGAATTCTATCCCTATATAAGTCACACTTGCTTAGTTTCACATACAGCTGATGCTCCCTGAGCAAATTCAATGTTAATCTCAAGTGCTCTTCATGCTCTTCCTCATTCTTGGAATAAACAAGAATGTCATCAAGGAAAACAAGAACAAACTTGTCCAAATATCTGCTGAAGACACTAGTCATAAGGCACATAAATGTAGCTGGTGCATTTGTGAGACCAAATAGTACCATTACAAACTCATAATGCCCATACCTTGTCCTGAAGGTTGTCTTATGAATGTCTTCGTCCTTGATTCTCACCTGATGGTAACCAGACCTCAAGTCAATCTTGCAAAATACCTTTTCTCCCCTCATTTGATCAAAGAGATCATCAATCCTAGGAAAAGGATACTTATTCTTCACAGTAACCTTGTTCAATTGTCTGTAATTGATACATAACCTAAGTGTACCATCTTTCTTCTTTACAAATAGAACTGGTGCTCCCCAAGGGGACACACTCGGCCGGATATACTTCTTTTCCAACAACTCTTGCAATTGCATATTCAATTCTAAAATTTCCGGTATACTCATCCTGTAAGGTTCCTTGGACACTGGTGCTGCTCCTGGCACAAGTTCAATAGTGAAATCAATGTCCCACCTTGGAGGAAGCCCTGGAATCTCGTCAGGAAACACATCCCTGAATTCCTGTAACACCTGATAGTCCTCCAACCTCGGAGTTTCATCTCCTGATGTCTCCAGAATATGGGCTGCATACAACTGGCAACCCTTCCTATAGAATTTATTTAACTGCATTGCTGAAACCTGCCTTACTGAAATCACCTTTGGAATGCCTTTCACAACTATTGGGTTTCCTTCTTCATTCATGCATTCGAAAGTATTATTGTAGCAATCAAGCTTCACCCTGTGAGCTTCTAACCAATCCATTCCAATGAGAACATCATAGGAACCAAGCGATAGAACATTCATATCTGCACACGTGACCAATCCATTCATGACCAATGGACATTTCTCTACCACTTCACTGACCTTTCTCTTAGTTCCAG
The DNA here is from genome assembly GCA_001517045.1 of Pseudotsuga menziesii. Classification (NCBI taxonomy): domain Eukaryota; kingdom Viridiplantae; phylum Streptophyta; class Pinopsida; order Pinales; family Pinaceae; genus Pseudotsuga; species Pseudotsuga menziesii. Next base: position 306,059 of record LPNX011193463.1, read on the forward strand.
TGGCTAGCTGAACTAACCAAGACTTCCTATGCTTTATTTTCTTAAAAGAACAAATCTCCACTACTCTAGGAGTAATGTAATCATGCGTATAACTAGGGTCAATCAAAATAGAAACAGATTGTTCAACAATCTTACCTGCTACTTCAACCACAATTGACTGGTGATCTTCCTGGCGGTCCTCTAGTGCTGCATAAATCCTAGGGATTTCCCTTGCTATTTGACCCACTGCTTCTTCTTCTTGAACGTTATAAGCTGGTCTTGCACTCTCATTCTCGAGTGGACAATTTCTGCGCATGTGGGGTCCTCCACATTTCCAACATTGAAGTGGCCCTCTATTCTGTTGTGGATCCTTAGGCTTTTCTCCTACCACTCCAACCAACTTACTCGCAGCTTGAGATGGCTGCTTTTGCTGATTCCTAAAGCTAGAAGGTTTGAAACCTTTCTTTCTTTGGTCAAACTTCTCATTCTTTTTATCCTTCCATGCCTTGTGGTAATCCTGCTTACCTTTGATTTGCTCATAACAATACTTAGCCTTCCTTATTGCTTCTTCAAGAGTTCTAGGTTCATAAAACTCGATTCTATCTTTGTAAGACTGAGGTAATCCACTCAGAAAATGCTGGACCTTTACTTTTTCATCTCTGATGTACCGTACATACCTTAACAGCTCCAAAAAATTATTTGCATACTCTTCCATGGTCCGCTGTCCCAATCTCAGCTAATGGAACTCCTTAATATTTTCATCATAATACTTGTCAGAGAGCTATTTCTGCTTAAAATACTTCTTGAACTGTTTCCACTTAAGTCTCGTTTCATTGATCCTCTTTACTTGCTTGAAGTGTTCCTACCAAATGGATGCTCTTCCATTCAGATTGAATATGGCAACTCTTGCCTTCATGTTTCCTGAATAATCATGCACTTGAAAGTACTTCTTTATCCCAAGAAGCCAAGCCTCAGCCTCTTGTCTAGTCTTTACTTCACCATCAAATGTAGGAGGTTTAGCTTTCTTAAATTCATCCCGAGAGTGATCCCTATGGTGTCTCTTTCTTTTTCTTTTATGAGAAGAAGAGCTTGAATCCCCGCTAGATTCTTCAGAATCAGATGATCCACTAAGATTCCTTGTCCTTCTCCTAGTACTGCTCTTACTACCTTCTGGTCTTGCTGTACCTCGTCTAGATTCTATCTTTCTATGTAAGTCTGTCAAACTCTGCAACATTGCAGCATTCAACTGATGCTGCTCTTCCTGGGCTTTGATCAAGCTTCTCATCATGGCTGCAACATCTAACGGTGTCTCTTGGAACCTCCTTCCATTAGACTCTATGTCATCATTTCTGTTACGAACATTTTCTCCCATGGCATCTTCTGCTTGCTCATAAGAATATTGAGCATCATACCCATCATGGGTTCTCATAAATGAACCACCACTTACTTGTCAAGCTACACTACCTAGAATACTGCCTTGGAAGGTGACTATGACTCTGCAAACGTGTTAGTAACACAACTGTTAGTTACATAACATTAATATAAACCAGCATTACTTACCTTCTCTTGGAAAAATCATAAAATAGCAAGTTTTCCCAAAACATAGAATTTTCCCAAATTTCTTTTGTAAATCGTTGCCTCTTTTCTCCTTTTTAGCCCTGAAAATTCACTAAAAAACAACTGAAAATCCCACTGAAAAATAGTTGAAATATGCTAGGAAATCCCCCTGAAAAATCAAAATTTCCTCTTTGTAGAATCGGATCTCCTTTCAACTATTGATCCGACGTTTCGGCAGTCCAAACCACTAGCTCCTCCGCTGTATCAGCGGTCGAAACAACTAAATATTTCCGCTGTATCGACGGTCGGAACAACTAAATTTTTCGACGTTCATCGGCTATCGGAAACTCTATCCACTAACTTCATCCGACGTTTCAGGCCGATCCTCCTCTGGCTTCCAACGTATCGGTGGTCCGATCTTCTAAAATTTTCCAACGTTTCAGCTATCTTCGGAAGATCTCTGCCAAAACTGCAGCTCCGTCTTCCACTAATCTCCACCAAAACCTTCCCTTCTCTTCTTTCATTGCATCGGCAACTTCATCTTCTATTTTCCTCCGATGCTTGCTGCCGCATCAGCTGCTCATACAGCTAACTTTTTCCGACGGTCTCAACACTTATAAATTTTTTTGAATTTTCCCCGTTAAAACTTTGATTTCAGCTCCCATCTTGGGTTTCCTTCCGCTATTACAGAAATCCTTTCAACATTGACCTGCCATAATGGCCAGGTCTTCTTCTTTCTCATTTCGCTACTATAGCGGCTTCGTTTTCTTCCTCCTACCGCCGACATAAAGGCTCTAACCTTTCTTCGCTTGCCACCATTGCAGCTCCGCAAAGGACTAAGTTTCACCGATCAATCTGCTAAGGCATACCCCGATCGGTATCGGCAGTATTTTCTCATCGGAAGACTTTAGTGCTTTCATCTTCCAAAATGGCGGCACACAAAACACCATCTTCTTCCGACGGCAGTCTTTCCTCATCGGCAAGCTAGTGCCTTTGGCTTCCGAAACGGTGGCGCACAAACCACTTTCTCCTTCCGATTGGCCACTGCTTTCATCCTTAGAAAAATTTCAAACTTTCTTTCATGGTGTAGGCAGCCTTTTCACATCGAAAGTCTAGTGCTCTAGACTTCCGCAACGGTAGGCGCATGATGAGCTATTTTCTTCCGATAGCCGTTGTTTTCTATACTTAGAAAAAAAAAATTAACTTTCTTGCGGCATTGACTGTCGGAGTCCTTACCCATCGGATGCGTAGTCGTTTAGCCGTCCACAACGGCGGATGCTTTATCGACTATTTTCTTCCGACAGACGTCGAATCAGCTAATTTCTTTCCAAATGCTCTCCGTCGGCTACGCTTCCACCTAGCTCTTCCGCTACGTCGGAAGTTTTTCCCACTAACCCTTTTGCTACAGTGGAATTCTTTACCACTAACTCTTCCGATGATCTGACAGTTCAACATCGGGCATGCTTTCGCCTAGCTCTTCTGCTACATTGAAAGTATTTCCTGCTAACTCTTCTGCTACAGCGGAAGTCTTTACCACTAAGTGTTTCGACTATTCAACACTTAGACAACAATTTTTTTTTTGAATTTTCCAGCCATCAAATTTTGATCTCTGCTGGGCAAAATGAAATTCTGCTGTTGTCACTACCTCTACATGGTCCATTCAGGCCCATGCTGCAATCATGAGCTCTGAGACCATGCTGTCACATCCCCAACCCTTTGACAGGTGAAGAGGGCGCAACCCCATGGCGTTAACCATCCGGGCTAAGAGCCCCATGAACATGTGAATTCATGAAAATTGCTGAAACATAATGCTTAAACAAATGCTTGAACTATGGCATGCACACATTAACATTTATCATGCACAGATGCAATTGTACATCATACACAGCTACAATGATCTATTAGACACAGCGGAAATATCATACATTCATACAAGCATTCATTCAACATGTCCATCATAATCATTAATAGTAAATATAGTTGCGGAAGTAGAAATGGACAAGAGCACTTATCTTATGAATAACTCGATCCGCAACTAGCTACGTCGATGCAACATTCCACCCAACCATAGGCCAGCATGCTCCTTAATCTCTCAGCAGCTCTGCCACCCCCGAGCTGGGCATGATTCTCCAAGGAATAAGGGAACTAGCAGGCTGACGCATAGCCAAGGATACACAAAACATAGCCAAGCAAACATAGTTGGGTTTATCAGGCCATCCAGGAGTTGGGAAAGGATAAATGCTAAGCTAGTGAGCTCATTACAGAGCCAAGAAAACCTACACCAGAACTAGGCCGGCTTCTAAGACACCCACACACACCCAACATAAGGAATCAGTCCCTTCTCTGCCACACAGTCCCTCAGGCCCTGCATTACCTTTCAGTGCTCTTCAGGGGTTGTGGAGAAGAAAGACAACCCTCTAGCTCTATCTATGTGGTTTCCAATCACCAGTTTATCAAGCAAACCAATCCCCCATCCCTGCTCCCTACATAGTCCGAAGACCAACCATTGCACACATGCAATCAATTAGCTAATACAGCTTAAGACAGGGAAGCCAATTCCTGAGTCATTCTTGGCCCTATCATGGCCAAAATGACTCTCAATCAAATTTACAACAGTTCCCCAACGCAACAGCAACCACAATCACAACACGAGGAAGACAGCAGTCCATCCTTGACAATTAAGAAAGTGTAAAATGACTTACATAGGCCGCACTAGGGAAAATAATACATACGCTCAGCCTGTTTGTGAACAACAAATAGACTCTCGTCCCCCTAAATGTAAAGAAGACCACAACAAACACCACGTAAGGGAGACCACAGCAACCCGAAATCAACCTAAGTAACAGTGTGAGTAAAAACCAGATAAAATCCCATGCGTGAGAATAATCAACAGGCAGCGGTCCCTGCATGAGGACGAATAGCTCCCAGCTTGTGCGTGGATGAATAGACAGTGGATAGACACGAGTAGGGAGTGCGTGAGCGTTTCAGCACTGTCGTGGGGAGAGTGGAATTCCCGCGGGTGTAGAACCAAGTAAATCCTGTGTGTGGAGGTGAACAGACAGTGGAGAGGATGCGCACGGTGGAGTGAATGCCATCGTGAGTGATGGCGATGGTTTCTCTTTCCATAGTGAAGTCAACCGCAGGTGGAGTGTGCGTGTAGGCATGGACTGACAGTCCTACCACACCACTCCCAAAACAATAACTGCCTCAACAACCAGCAGGAATTCTCAATGGAGCTGGTTGGGTAAGACAAGGTGGTGACACATGAGTTGCCCCCCCCCCCCCCCCC
>LPNX011193463.1:311145-360439 GCA_001517045.1 Pseudotsuga menziesii
GTTTGGGTTCATTTTAATTAAAGATGCATATTTACATGATGCTGAAACTTAATATGTGCCACATGCCCCGATATACCATTGGCGACAATTTAAATCTGAAACATAGCATAACTAATCAATGGTGGGTCCTTGGACTTTAGCTCCGCACCATGATCCTTTACAATATATACATCATATACATCTAATGCAACGGGGTCAAAACCGGGGTGTTACATGTATTTTATGACAATGTGGTTGTTTTAGATAGAAAGCTACCTTATGAAAACTAGCACACATTAACTTTCATTCAACGTGCAATGTTTTAAGAACAAAAACTAACTCTAGCTAGCTTTCCATCATGGTGCAATGAACTAACACACATTAGCTTTTACCAAAGCTAACTCCAACTAGATTTCCATCATGGTGAGTTGTGATTGATGACAATGTAGTTGTGCTAGATGGAAAACTACATTATGAAAGCTAACAAACATTAGATTTCAATCATCATGCAACAATTTAAGGACAAAATCTAACTCCAACTAGATCTCCATTGCAGTGCAATGCGATTGATGACAATGTGGTTGTGGTAGATGAAAAACTACCTTATGAAAGCTAACACATATTATCTTTCTCTCATCATGCCATGTTGTTAAAAGGAAAGCTAACTCCAACCAGATTTCCATCATGGTGTGATATATTTGATGATAATGTGGCTATTTTAGATAGAAAGCTACATTATGAAAACTAACACAGATTAGCTTTCACTCACCGTGCAATGTTTTAAGAACAAAAACCAACTCCAACCAGACTTCCATCATGGTGCAATGTGATTGATGACAATGTGGTTGTGTTAGATTAAAAATTGTATTATGAAAACTAACACACATTAACTTTCACTCGCGCTGCAATGTTTTAAGAACGAAATCTAACTATAACTAGATTTCCATCATGGTGCAATGTGATTGATGACAATGTGGTTGTGTGAGATGAAAAACTACCTTATGAAAAGTAACACACTTTAGATTTCACTAACCGTGCAATGTTTTAAGAATGAAAACTAACTCTAGCAAGATTTCCATCATAGTGCAATGTGATTGATGACAATGTAGTTGTGTTAGATGGAAAACTTCGTATTGAAAGCTATCGCACGTTAGGTTTCACTCACCATTCCATATTGTTAGAAGGAAGCTAACTCTGCTAGATTTCCATTATGGTGCAATGTATTTGATCATAATGTGGTCGTGTTAGATGAAAAACTACCTTATGAAATTAACAAAGATTAGCTTTTAGTCACCATGCAATGTTTTATGAATGAAAGCTAACTCCAGCTACATTTCCATCATGGTGTAATGTGATTGATGACAATGTGGTTCTTTTATATGGAAAACTACATTAGGAAAACTAACAAACATTAAATTTCATTCATCGTGCAACGTTGTAAGAATGAAAGCTAACTCTAGCAAGATTTCCAACACATTCATACACATACATCAATAATATAAGTGCCATGTCCAAAGTCAAATAGGAATTTGGTGGTTTTATTTGAGTCAATATCTGCCATTCTCTAATACTTCTTGGATCTCTTATTCTTATCTCTTCATATATATTTTATGTAATTTATATGTAAATTCCCTTTTGCTATCGCGCACAAGATGGAGGGGAACAATGTTTGGTGGCATACAAAAGGGCTACCCTATTGTTTTGAATTATTGCAACTATATTACTTTTTTGAAAATACACTTCATATGGTTTAACCTTAATTACAAACTACAATTCAAATGTGTTACATAAATTGGGAGGAGTTACAATGGAAAATATAATTTTGACAAGAGGGACTATGTTGACCTCCTAATTAATGGTCAAGTTATTGGACTAGGAAGGGTTGAATCTACAGAGACTACAACTCATTATGGTGGAGAAAGGCTTAAAGGAGGATATGTTATGGTTTTAATAATTGATGTCATTGAACCACATTTGATTGTGGAAGATGTTGATGAAGGGGACTTACATCCATGGAAGATCATACATTTGAGATATAACAAAAGTAAATCAAAATCTTGAAGCGCATGTTAAGTTTTTTTGATAGTACATTGCTTTTTTTTGAGAAAATAATAAGTTTGTTTAATTTGCAGTATATGTGCAAATGTCTCTTCTGCATTTTCTATTGGAGACATAGTAGATATTTTGCAATGTGGAGTGAAGGTGGGTGAAGGCTCCATATTCAATACAAATATTGGTCATAAGGTGCATGAAAGGATGGTAAATAAAGGATCCATAGTGGTTAACATTGATAAGGTGTTAAAACATGATGGTCTTTTTCCACATCCAACAGGATTTGAGAATACAGTAGGGGTGCATTGGGATCTTATGAGATTTGGCCAGAATTAAATTTGGAACCTCATTGTCATGATCATCCAATAAATACTCCCCAAGATAGGCTTACATTCACATGTAAATAGGTTTCTCTTACACATGAATAAATAGGAACAAGCATGTGCATTGCCAAAGGGATCATAGTTAATGTCCATGAGGATGACATGGTTGAGGGTGAAATGTTAGGTGAAAAGGAATTTGATGTTTTTGTGGAAGACATAGAAAGAAATTGTGAAAGATGTAGGATTGGGGATAATTCTATACATTGTTTGTTTAGATGGCTAGCATGTGCAATGCCAAAGGGATCATAGTTAATGTCCGTGAGGATGACATGGTTGAGGGTGAAATGTTAGGTGAAAAGGAATTCAATGTTTTTGTGGTAGACATAGAAAAAAATTGTGAAAGATGTAGGATTGGGGATAATTTTATACATTGTTTGGTTAGATGGCCAATAAATAAGTTAGTGGAGAATGAAGGTGATATTTTAAGAGTGAATGAAAATTTCAAGGAGGCACCCAAGTCCCTTAAACACATGGGATGGTGATATTTATAATGAAAAATATCCAGACTCAATTGCTCTGCATGTAATGAGGACATATAAAAGGATTAAACAAGTTGTGGCTACAAAAAAAGTTGGAAACTTTCAAATACATAGAGATGAAGAGAAAGAAATCCGACTTTTGGCAGCGGATGAATGTTGCAAACAAGATTGTGTTCAACATGTGGATAGGAAATCCATTGCAGCTTCTAGAAGGGATATGAAACTCTTAAAAAAATGGCATTATGGAATTTGTCTTGAATTCACTCCTTTCCAACACAATCATGTTAAAGAGCCATGGCCTACCTCCCATTGTTAGGAAAGTAAAGGACATGAGGTTTAATGGAGATATTATTTGTAAGAAAGAATGGTAGAAGATACATAATATTCCTTAAAGCACCTTCAATACTTACCAACATAATTTCCAACAAGGACATGTCAAAGGAATTCATGGTAACACCAACAAATGCAAACCACGTGCACATACTGTGGCAACCATAGAAATATTGCACAAAAATGTAATGGATAATTCAGATTTTTCACCGAACCAAACATGACTAGTTGTAGAAGATGGAACGTCTGCTCCTTTAAGATTGATGCCATCAACGTACACCCAAAGTTCTTTGTTAAAAAAGATCAATGAGGCTCCTCAAGAGCTCAATTTTCAAATAATATCACAATGAACAATGAGCAAGATTTGGAATACTCATTTTCTAGATGTGGCATTCTCAAAGAACACTAACTTCAATAAATGTAGTGAATGTAGTGAATGTATCATGTTGAAAGCACATATGAAGACAATGACTACAAAAGAGCTAGAAGAAAAGGAACAAGTTAGACTGAAGACAGATAATAAGTTGTTATGTGTGGAAGATATTGCTACTATGCCCACAAAATTATGTCAGAGCGGTATCCAAAGGAATACTTGAGCATTATCCATGATTAAATGGACAAAACAAAGACTTCAATCCCAATATTATGTGTTGAATCAAAATTTGTTGCAGGAAAAAACTTGGGTTTGTCGTTGACATGTATGCTAACGCATGAGGTTTTGGTAATTTCTCCCTACCATTTGTACACATGGGATCACAATTTACCATTAAATATATTGCAAAGTGCTTGAGGGACCTTGAAGACCCACACGGTGATATGTATGATGATTTGCTTTATGAGAGTGGAATTTCAAGAAACCCACTTTCAAATGCATTACTTCAAAACTCTATTTACTCAAAATGTAGAGTGTACAAGGATGCTTTCCTATCTTTAAATGGAAGCTCAAAAAAACAAAATATTGATTTTAAACCTCTTCCTCCACATTTGTTGTTACAGTTGGAAAATACAGCTAGTGATAATAAGAATCGTTATGCTTTCATGTTTCTATCACTATTAAATGCACTTGGTGTCTTCATCACTATTGAGGTTGGGTTCTTGCTTGTGGGGCACACCCATGGAGACATAGATGGAACCTACGAAAGAATGTCTTCCATCTTGAAAAGTAAATATATATATTATTTACCTGAGATGATGGATACATATCACACAATAGAATAAAAACAACTGTTTCCACCTAAACTTATTGATAAAGTGTATGACTTCAAATTTTTTCTTAATAAGTACATGAAGGACAGGAAAAATGCACTAGTTGGACATCTTAATGTCCAGTACTTCCAATTTCTTGTACTCAATGATGTTCCAGTTATGAGGTATAAAGAATCCATCATAGACATTGAGTGGTCATAACCAGTTGAGTTGTGGAATATAGATGATGAAGGTCGACCTATATTGCCCATAGGGAAGCCATATTTATTACGTCCCAAAGACAATGATGCTTATTTAAAAGAACTAAAGTAAGGAATAACATCATACATAAAAATGTGGAAAGAGACTATTGGCAATGAGAATTACCAATTGTTACAAAGGAATGGAATAAAAAACTAGAGTATTGGAAAAGAGTGCTTGATGCATTAGATGGAATCTACAATGGCCGTACACCCTTGGATGAAAGTGATTCTTCTTCTGATGATTTTTGTCCCAAGACGAGGAAAAATGTTAATGTTGATGGTAATGCACTCCATGCAATATCAAGTATTATGGATGGGGATTTTGATAATGTGACAGCTGAAGTGGTATATGTTGGACCCAAGTGCAACAAGCCAAAGCCAACATTCGATCCTAGAATTGATGTTAAGGAAGGAAAGATGTTGCTTGTTAGATCAGTAAATGAGGATGAAGGAGAGATGATTTGGATGGCAAAAGCCACCTCAGATATCTTCCAAGATGATGAGAGTGAGAACCTTCATGTAAATATTGTTTGGTGGCAACCTAGCTGAGGGAAATACAAGGGAAAATTTTTAGAACAATATTGAGTACCAAATCCTAATGAAACATAACTTGGATCTATTCCAATTAATACCATAGTTTGGGCATGGATTCCAAAGAAAGAAGATTGTAGGAAGACTAGGATAAATAAAACTGGTGTAGAAGTTGTACTTGATGTGCTTGAGCGGATATAAGGAGATTAGGTGGAGATGATTCATGAATGTAATTTTGCTTTTTGAATGACTTTTAGTATACATGAAGAAACATTTTTCAATGTTTGTAGTATAATAAATACTCTTCAAGCTACTTTTTGAGGAATTTTATATTATTTATTGCATATATGAAAATTTCACTTCAAGTTCAATGTTAATTCATGTGATAATACTTTATGCGAATTAGATAACACCATTCAAATTTTAACTTTTCAATTTGTATTTTAGATCAACACAATATCTCACTATATGAAATGTGCATAATTATATTCATTAATGCATGTACAAAACCCTTACCTTATTTATTATTAGCTTTTGCTCACTCTCTTCAATACCACTTTGAGCTTTTCATTTTGTTCCCCTGATGATTGGTGGAGTGTCCACTCGAAACGTAGGGACGTTCCAATTCACATAATTTAATTCCATAAACTCTCTTTGTCATTATGATTAACCGTGGAAATCTTCATCCTCAAGCTGTACTTGATATGTTTGAGAAAATATAACGATATTAGGTGGAGATGATTCATGAATGTAATTTTTCTTTTTGAATGACTAATTAATATACATGAATAAAAAATTGTCAATGTTTGTAGTATATCAAATATTCTCTTCAAGCTACCTTTTGACGATTTTTATATTATTTGCTACATATATGAAAATTTTGGTTCAACTTCAATGTTAATTCATGTGATGATACTTTTATGCAAATGCACCATAAAACATCTTATAGACTTGCTTTGTGAATAAATGTAAGGCACTTGGAATAAGGTTTGAAGTGATTTTTCCCTATTATTCGTTATTATAGTTGATATAAATTTAATTGTACTGCTATGTTCCATTCAATTCATAATTATATTTTCTTGTGTAGACTTTAAAGTGGTGCCAATTTTGTACTAGTATATTAACTTATACTCAATAAACATAGTACTAACATTTTGAGTGTGCAGGTTTTATCAATTTGTCATCATTGTGATTGATTTTTTTGGATTAAACTTTGTGAATGTTTTTCAGACCAACGTTTTGAGAGGACACTCCACCCATGCTTGTTACATGAACCATGAAAAACTCATTGTGGATTGAAAATATTCAACATAACTTAATCCAGAAAACCAATCATTAAGTAGTAACATCATGTTAACTTTAATTCATGTTAGACATTATCATCAAATACATTGCATCATAAAGACAATTTAATCCATGTGAGATTTAATGCTGATCGTAGTGCACTACATGTAATATAAGTATTATGAATGGAGATTTTGATAATGTGACAGATGAACCAGTATATGTTGGACCCAAGTGCAACAAGCTAAAGCCAAGATTCAATCCTATGATTGAAGTTGAGAAAGGAAAGATGTTGCTTGTTAGATCATGAAGTGAGGATGAAGGAGAGATGATTTGGATGGAAAAAAGCACCTCATATATCTTCTATAATGATGAAAGTGAGACTCTTCATGTAAAGGTTGATTGATGGAAGCCTAGTTCAAGGAAATACAAGGGAAAATTTTAGAACAATATTGGGTACCAAACCTTGATGAAACATGACATGGATCTATTCTAGTTAATACCATAGTTTGGGCATGGATGCAAAAGAAAGAAGATTGTAGGAAGACCACGATAAATAAATGCGGTGTACAAGTTGTAATTGATTTGTTTGATTGAATATAAGGAGATTAGGTGGAGATGATTCATGAATGTATTTTCTATTTGAACGAGTTATTAATATACAAGAAGAAACACTTTTCAATGTTTGTTGTATATCAAATATTCTATTCAAGTGTTTTTTGAGGAATTTTATATTATTTACTAATATGAAAATTTTGGTTCAACTTCTATGTTAATTCATGTGATGGTACTTTATGTGAATTAGATAACACCATTCAATTTTTAGCTTTTTAATTTGTTTTTAACATAAACTCAACATGTCACTATATCAAATGTGCATAATCATATTCAATAATAAGCCTTGAAACATCCTCTATAATTCCTCTATGAATAAATGTAAGGCACTTGCAATAAGGTTTGAAGTGACTTTTCCATATTATTTGTTATGATAATTGATATAAATTAATTGTTCTACTTTGTTGCATTCTAATTAATATTATATTTTCTTATGCAGACTTTAAAGTGTTGTGAACTTTGTACTAGTGAAATATCTTATACTCAACAAAGACAAAGTAGTAACATTTTTCAGAGTGTAGGCTTTCACAGTTTGTCATCATTGTGAATGATTTTCTAGATTAAGTTGTTAGTGAGTTTTTCAAACCAACATTTCAAGTGGGAACTCCATGCATGATTGTCGGGGGAGCAATGTAAAACTCATTATGGTTTGAAAATCTTTCACATAGCTTAATCCCAAAAATCAATAGCCAAGTATTAACATTTAATGTCTATACTGCATAAGTTAATATAATAGTCACAACACTATATTAATATGTTTTTAAATAACTTTATATTATGTAAGAAATTTCTTACACAAATTATTAATAATTCACTTGTCAAATATTGGTGACTTTTGTTTTAATACATAAATATAAATATTAATGATAATCAAAGTATATCATTAAATACGTTTATAGGTAAATTTTTCACATAAATTTGTTATTCATAAAATCAACATTCATTAACTTAGTTTTTAATACACCACCACCACCAACAACAATAATAATAAATTATGTCTCTTTTCTTATTCATAATATATTTTAATCATTACTAAGATAAAACCTTTTTTACTTTAAGTCATAAAATATTTTCTCTTGTCCACTATCAAGCGGTGCCAACTTCCAAAAATAAAACATCATACTCAAAAAAGACTTAGACTTACTATGGTAACTCAACCTAGACACATTAGTTAACATAATTTCAATTAAATGAAATTCCAAGTCAATAATAGCAACAAACATTGATTATTAATGTCATTAAATAACTGTAATATTAATATGTAAAGAAATATTCTACGATCTATTTTTCATGATATAATCATTGATCAACTTAACTTTTATTAGAAAATATAAATAATAGTAATATAAATAAATTAGATTTCTATTCTAACGCATAATTGTTTTTTATCATTAAAATACTAAACTTAGCATAGTAAAACTTAATATATAATAGTTTTTCTTGTCCCTTGTAAAATGTTGCCAACCTTATAATATATTACAACATGATACTCAACACATACACTATTACTTGCTATGTCGAGAATTAAAATTGTTATAATAACAAACACTTGTATTATGTCATTACATAGTTTTTAAATGGGTCATTCTAAAATTGTGCCAACCTTCTACTAGTATAGGAACTCAACAACAACAATGTACTAGTTACCATATCAAATTATAATTCAATTGATTAATCATAGTAGCATATACAATAATTATGTCATTACATAAACCTAATCAACTTACCATTTAATACAAAGTATACATAATATTAATAGAAATTATGCAAGGAATCAAAGTCTAAGAATTTCATCATTTTGAAAGAATCAAATTCTAATACTTTCATAATTTTGATTTGTCACATAGGATTAGAAAGGTGTAATCTAGGTGTTAACATAGTCGCTCTCCCCCTATGTTGTAAAGGGTACTAGCTCAATGGAAAATTAGTTCAGTTGATTTTCTCCTTTTCCTCTTGAATATGAAAACAAATCAAACTATACTGCAGTAATGATATTCTAGTTCATAATTGAGTTCATAATTGATTTTGATTGTTAAAATAATAAATATTAATAAATAAAGGAGGATTTACTAACATCAATATCATTAAATAAATTTATAGGTAAGAAATTTCTCACATTAATCTATTATTCATAAAGAAAACATTCATCAACTCAGTTTTTAATACACTACCATTACCGACAACAATAAATTATGTTGCTATTTTAATTCATAATTTACTTTAATTATTACAAGGGTAAAACTTAGACTTTAAAGTCATAAAATATTTTCTCATTTTGATGATAAGTGGTGCCAACTTCCAAAAATAAAACAACATACTCAACAAAGACAAAAATAATTACTATGACAATGTTTATAATTGTTTTAGTAACAGTAACAAATACAATGTTGGTATTATGTCATAAAATAATTTAATCAACTTAACATTTAATACAAACTATAAATAATATTAATAGAAATTATGTAAGGATTCAAAGGCTATGACTTTCCTCATTTTAAAAGAACTCAATCTAGCGGAAGTTCTAAACTCTGGACCTAACCTATCTAGTTCTAATTGAGATGTAATATTTCCTTTTGAATGGTTGAATACTAAAGTTTTACTTGAAATAAATAAAAAATATTAATTGAGAAAATAGTTCATTGGATTAATTCTTCCAAATTTAATGGAATACTTCTTTGAGTTGACTTTTCTAGATTTAATAGAATATGTATTTAGAGATTTACCAAAAAACTCAACGTGCATGAAGTCCTTGTAATAGAATATTTCCAAATTTAATGAAATATGTGTTGAATGTTGTTTCTTCAAATCACTTTGATGCTGATCTAAAATTACTTTCTTTCGAACTTCCTCAAATATCTCTGAAATTTTGGTCTCAGTAAAAGTTGATTTATTTTCTGAAACCATTTTCTTTTTACCCTTCATGCCATTTTCTTTTTGATATTCATTATCTTCCAACTCTTCCTGAGATGAAGAGTCCTCAATTACTATAATTTTCTTTTTAGCTAGTTTAGGGTTTAACAGTTTCTTCATATTCAATCTGAGTTTGTTCTTTGGTCTAGTCTTGGGCCTCCAACCTATTCCAATTTCTCCTAACATGCTTAAAAATTTCCCTTGATGTTTGATAGAAGCTAGATGGACAAATTTTATTTTTATCCCTCATGAAATTGCTTCTTCTTCAGACTGTGTCTATATCTTATGTTCAATATGAACCCTAACTTCATCAGACAATGAATTTTCTTCTTCTTCAGAGAGTACTATAATTGTAACACCCTGGTTTTGACCCCGTTTGCATGATGTATATAATGTAATTAATCATGGTGAGGAGCTAAAGGCAAAAACCCCACCATTGATTCGGTTTTGTATGTTTCGGCAATAGGGATAGTTGCCAATGGTATATCGTGCTATCCGACACATTATAGTTTAGCATCATGTAAATATGCACATCAAATAAAATAAACCACAACCAGCTACGATGAGGCAACATTAAAATGAAAAGGGCATGATTCCAAAGGATAAGGGCGAGGGATGTCAAACCTTAGTCTATGGGGGGGAACCCATGTGTTACCACCTTGTTTGATTTGCCATATTCCCTTGTCTCAACCAACCACTTTAATGTCTTGTTGGGTAGTTGAGGCAGTTATGGCTGGGAGTGGAGTGTGGCAGGATTGTCAGTCCTTGCCCATGCGTACACTCCACCAGCGATTTGACCTCACGTTGGAAGCAACCTCCACTACCATTCTCTCCATGACACCACTCTTCTCGGTTCTGTCCATTCCTCACGATTGTCTATTCATCTACGCGCATAGGCCAGGTCTGTTCACTCTCACACAGGGACGTGCAGGAGGAGACTGGTTCATCTTCCTCACACGGAGCTGACGAGCTGGAAGAGTGGCCTCAAGGGCACGATTTCTGCTGTGTATGTGACATAGCCGTGGTTTTAATCCACGATTATGGCTTGTTGTTGGTTTAACCCATGATTTGGGTTGTTGTCATTCTTCCCCTGATTTTTGGATGCTATTGAGAGTCCGATTTCTTCTTCCATTTCGGACTGTGTGTGGGTTTCTTCCATGTTTTTCCTGGGCTGCGTATTTTTCCCTTGCGCACAGGTTGAGAGTTGCTCTTTCCCCATTTCCGTCCGTGTAACTTTCTTCAGCATTTGTGTTGAGGAGCAGTGTGCTATGGGATTTTAGATGTTGGATGGTCGTTGACTTCCACATCCATTGGTTGAGTCCTCCCATGTCTATGATGGGAGTTCTGCTTCTTATCCATTACAGACTGTGGATTATTGCCATCATTCATTGTGGGGTTGTGGCTGTTGATGTACCCTAGTTTTGGGTCACTGTTGAGTTGTTTTGGCCACGCTAGGGCCAAGAACAACCCTGAGTTATCTTGTGGATCTGAACTGTGTTTCACTTGTTGGTTGGGATTGTCACCTGGTTGTGTTTTCCTTCTTCACAGAGCTGTGAATGGGTTGTTTTGCTGCGGTATGCAGTGGTTGGTCTTAGGACTGTTATGAGTGGGATTAGAGGCTGGGTATGCATGAGAAGACTAGTGTTGAGGCCACCAGCTTGGCATTTATCCTATCCTAGCTCCTTTATGACCTGGTAAAACCCTACTATGTGGGTTTGGCTGATTGGCAAACCTTGGCTATGTGTAATCCTGCATTGACCCTTTTTCCTTAAGGAATCATGCCCAGCTCGGGGGTGGAAGTGTTGCTGAGAGATTGATGAGCACGCTGGCCTATGGTTGGGTGAAACGTTGCAGCGACGTAGCTGGTTGCGGGGCGAGTTCTTAATTAAAAGATAAGTACTCCTGACTGTTTCATCTCTGCAATTATATCTATTGTTCCATGAATTATGATGAACATGTTGAATGTTGGAATGTTTATGTTTGCTTCCGCTGAATGTTGAGTAATTATGCATCTTGGCATGTCTTATGTTTAAGCTTTTATTTCAGCATTGATGGTTGTTCATATTCATGGGGTTGTCTGCCCGTTTGTTTGGTGTAAGTAGCGTCCTCTTCGGTGGTCGAAGGGTCAGGGACGTTACAATAATAGGAACTTGTTCCTGTTCTTTCACATATTCCTTTACACCTTGGTTCAGTTATGCATGAAAAATATTTTCTACAGGCTCCACCTCCTTCACTTCTGGCTTTGAGATTTCATTCTCTTCAATATTGATTTGCTGTTCAATTTCAACATTTTTATCTTCTTGATTCATGGATTTTTTTGGTTCATTATCCTCTTCATCCTTGACTATGACTTTCATTTTTAGCTTCTTGAATAGATTCTGACCTTTATTCAACTGTCTCTTCTGAACTTGATCTTCTTTCTCTATTTGAAAACCAGACCAAAATAGGAAATAATCCCATGTCTTCTCCCTATTTCAAAGCACAGTACTAATGACTAGCTTTATAATCCCATGATGAAACACAGATTGTTTAGTGTGATATGGATGCTCTTTCTCCTTGCTAGACATCTTTTGTAAACTTTTAAAGAAAAAGAATGGAAGATTCATTTTTGCTTCATGGCTAAGATGTTGCAAAACCTAAAATGATACTTAAAAATAGATGCAAATCTCCCTTCACAAGTGATATAACTTTGTAGGATTTTGATGGGCTCTATCCATTCAGGTTTAAATTTTTGAATATGTACCCCTTTACCCCAATCTGCTAACACATCTGGAAGTGAGTATTTTTTTACATCAAAGGTTAAAGGCACTTTTTAAAACCAGTATTCACCCTCATCTGGGATCCCTATAGTTTCTGCTAACAACTCTCTCGTAAATTTAAACTTCAAAGTATCAAAAGTAACCATATCTTTATCCAAACACTGAGAAAAATTTTAAGAGACTTCTATGTAATACCCCTCAATTCTTTCAAAAAAGCATAACCATGCTGCCTCTAAAAACAATCTTGCACAGTATAGAAAAGTCTGAACCCATGTCATGTTTGAAGGTTCAGCTCTATTGGTTTTACCACTTCTTTTCATTTTAAAATGTTGTCAAATTGCTTCTTTTAGTAAAACAAACTCTAATTCTATTCAAATCCTGACAATTTGATAGACAATGTTATATTGAGAAACCAAACTCCCAAACTGGACTCTATCATTTAAACTGATAAATGTCTCAATTCAATTGATAGAGAATTCGACATTCAGTATGATTTAGGTTTACATACTAACAATCTTCATTAAATTCCATAAGTAATCCTTTGTTTAGTATAAACCCAAATACATGAACTTTGACATCAATTCGTAGCTTACCTGTCAGAGTGGTGAATCTAGGTGCTAGAATTGTGTTTTCTTGTATGTTAGGTGTCTAATTTCATTCCTTAATCTTCTCTGACTGCATGATAGTTCCAAATAGTCGCCCCTCAAAGCCTTAATTTTACGACCTGCTTCAAAACTTGGTTACAAACTGCTAACACTTTGCCATGAACTCATCTGAACTTCATGCACTTTAGGAGATACAAAATTCAAGGTGAATTTGCCTCATCATGTTTAATTATCATTATTCCATCACTCTGCACTAGACCACTACAATTTTCCCTGATGATGACTTGCTTGAAGTATTAAAACCTCTCACAATGATCATTCTGGACGAGAACACGTATCAAATCAATTAACCAAATATGAATGACATCTCACTTGTGCGAATTTCCAAAATTTGAACCAAAAATCATGATTTTTGAACAATGTGGTTTGCTTGTAGCGCGCATGCGTAACTTTTTCAGACTTGCACTACAAGAAAACCTGTTTTAATGATTTTCAAAAAATACAACTCCTAGCAATGATTTAAATTTGGTAAAATGATCTAGATCAAAACTTTATGATGTTTTTAGGACCTTTCTAATTCATATAAAAATTCTATAAGCCCCTTAACTATGAATTTCGATAAATAAAATCAAAATTGGAAAATAAACTTAAGAAATCATGGAAATCAAAGAAAAAAGATTAAAACTAACCTAAGAACCAAATTTTTTTAAGAGAAATGAACAAAAACAATCTTCAAAACATAAGCAAATACATTAACAATAAGAAGCAAAAACAGGCTATAACATCTGGCTCCTGCTGCGGGATGAAGTCCTTCCTGTGAGGCTTCAAGAACCTCTAGATCAGTGCCTTCTGTGCTATGACTACAACTACCTGTTAGTTTGCAAAAATTCCATTGGTTCATGGAGTCTTTATTTTTTTATTCACACCGGTATATACAATGAAAGTCCGATATCCTTCTCAAAAACTGTAAAAATGCCTGAGTAAACGTCCATTAACTGGATTAGACAATTCCGCACCATCCAAAGTCTGTAACACAAAGGTATTATTCTCCAGAACTATTGATACTATGAAAGGTCCAAACCATAGATTATCAAACTCACCATGCTTTCCCTTCTACTCCTTTCTAGCATCCCATCTCAAAACCATATCTCCATCTAAAAAAATGTTCTCTTTGATTTTTCTATCAAACCTTTCTTTGATATTTGTCCTGTACAACTGAGCTTTTTCCTTTAATATTTCTCATTTCTACTGTAACTCTATCAGTGTATTGAAGTCTAGGGTTTCAACATTATTCAAGCATACATTAGGTTCATACACAGCGATCAAAGACAAAGAAATATGGGAAGGGACGTCCAATCCGTCTTTGCATTATCTTTGGTAATTATTTATACATTATGAGGTAGGTTGGAGCGGTTGTACCCGCTCCAACTACCTATTTGTTAATATTTATTTATCTTTTAAACTATAATTACATGATGACATTTAGGAGGTAATTAGCCCCCTCTACATCTCCCCCACAAACAAAATGTTTCTTCGTCCCGAAGAAAACAAAGAAAACTGCATCAACGTCCTGGGTCTCTGCTACTGTGGAGTAGTCCTCACTGTGCATCAACCATGCATACCGGTCTACATAGGTAACTCAGCCGCAACAGCCGCCAGCTTGATAGGAAAATGCACGTGTACAAGGCTCTACTTGTGACTGGTTACTCTTCAGCCTCCATCTTCAATCTGACAATAGTCCATCGAAGTCTCATCCTCTCACAATGGTGGGAAACCATATTCTTCCGCAACTAGGTCTTTTGGTTCAAAGCCTCACCCAGGTTCATCTGACCGGCATCTCCATCGGTTCAGGCATGCGGGGCCTTTTGGCTCTTCGACTTTCTATGTCATTTCTCTGTCTTCTGGCTTTCCGAGGTCACAACCTAGGAACAGTTTCAGCATTTTGATAATGAGGGGTACATTGTCATCATGTTCATTCAAGCGCTTCGCTGTGTAGGTGAATGATATTTGCTTGAATGCCATTGTCGTCGTCTGGTTCTATCGTGAGAGTATGAATTTCCTGCAATGTGCATGGTCTTGGTGATGATTGACTACTCTAGAATTAGCATATCGACCACTTGAAGACACTGGCCAACCCAACCGACCTGCTCCAGCCAACATGTTTCAACCGACATGCTCCCACCGACATGACCATATCGACCACTTCAAATGCCGACCAAAGTGAGTTGGACCCACAGAAGAATCGACCATATTTTTAATCAATGCTCAGTCAACAAGGAGGCAAGGTATTTAACACAAAATAAACAACTCCATAATGTTACCTCTCATGATGCATCAAAATTTTTGATCCGTAGTCGGGACAGGGTCGACGAAATGATGGTCGACAAGGTCAGTCGGGTCGATGGTCGACAAGATCAGTCGGGTCGATATTTGAGAAGTAGCAGTTTTGTTCGACTTCAGATAATTCAATCATTCTATCGCCCACTCTTTTCTAGCCGCGGTCGAGCAGGTCCTCATAATCCTCCACTCTAAGACGATCTGTCCATGAGATGGGCACCGTTGTGGTTCGACTCCTGCTCCACAACAACCATAACCTTGGGCGAAAATCCCCGCAGCATTCGTAGAAAGTGCTCTATACCCTGCATCCCATTCGAACTTCCACTGCTCATGATCCCCATTGCAGCTTCCAGATTCGATTTTCTACTACCCAAACTGGACCTTCGACTGCTAATTGCGGCCTCAATCTCAGACGTGGAATGCTTAGCTCGACCAACGCTTCCTTCTTTCTCGATCAACGCCGCTTCAATATGATGATTGTTCATGTTGAACTTAGAGCGTAGGTTTAAGTCATTGTGCCGGACAGTGTTGGAACATTCTCGGGGCCATTTCCTATTCATGGGAACTCTGCCCCCAATGCCAACACCACCGCCACCGCCGTTGTGATCAAAATCCTGCTCCTCTGCCAGCAGAGCATGAAACTGTAAGACAACGCTAATAGCGACCGCGTCTCCGATTTTGACAATGAGCATGTCGTCCGTAAGATGGTCGGGGCGCGTTACAAGCTGGTTGAACTGGAATGGAATGTCTAATATCGCGGCTTCCTCTGTCACTATCGCTGCAGTTTGCTGCACAACTTCCTTTTTCTCTGCTATCCCCGTCATCTTCAGATGCGGAGGTCCCCCGGGACGCTGGCTGGGCGACTGCAAACACGGTATCCACTGCGCCGGCTCCGACGCGTCCAAATCGATTATGTGCACCACCTTTTCCTTTTCCATGGACTCCAGAATCGTGAGATGTACAGCGTTGAAAGCAAATTTGAGATAGGGAAATAGAGAGAAAAACACCTGACGAGCCAACACTAGATCGGAGATGGGTGGCTGCAAATGCATCGAATTGAGAGCCTTATGCAGGCCCGGACACGACAGTTAAAAAAAATAATAATAATCAAATCATATCTTTCTTTTGGCAGGAGCATCAATACGCGACCAGCTTGTCTCCCATAATATTTATTCATCAACGCACATGCAGTCTCTTTAAGCTTCTCCTTTCAGATTCACGAATGCACGAGCAGTATTTCCTCTTCACGACAGCTTTCTCCTTTAGGTTCGACCACCTCCATCCGCTGCTGCTGTCACCCAGACCGGATAGAGGCAGCAACGGCGCCAATGTTGAAGTCTAGGGTTTCAACATTATTCAAGCATACATTAGGTTCATACACAGCGATCAAAGACAAAGAAATATGGGAAGGGACGTCCAATCCGTCTTTGCATTATCTTTGGTAATTATTTATACATTATGAGGTAGGTTGGAGCGGTTGTACCCGCTCCAACTACCTATTTGTTAATATTTATTTATCTTTTAAACTATAATTACATGATGACATTTAGGAGGTAATTAGCCCCCTCTACACAGTGCATAAATTCTTCCTTGCATATCACTAGGTTCTTCCATTATCTTGTTTTCTTAAAGACAATTACATAACTGAATAAACTACCTTTAATTCCTACTACCGAACTGTTCAATAAGACTTATCATTATACAAAAATAAAATAAATTTTCACAAACTAACTAATAACTACTATTCTTAAAGCACTTTACAAGTCCTTTTCTGCCTCTACTAAAAGAGTAATTCCTTCTAAAGCTTGACTCTTCCTTCTTTCCTTCTGGTGCTCTGCTTCCAAATATTTAACTCTTTTTGTCAGCTCCTCATTCTGCTCTGTTAGCTCTTGAATAGTTTGTTTTCATTCTGTAAATAGGATTTGAGTATGTCTTTTTCTTTTTAAAGCCTCCTTAGAAACTGTAATCAAATCCTGATAGTGGCTATTCACCTCTTCTAGATATTCTCTTAGTCTTCTATTGGCAGTCACTAATCCTTCATTTTTCTCTTGCAGGTAATCAATCTGATATTTGTACTATTTGATATTCCTCTGCAAATTCTCTTTTTCAGAATCAATGCACTTCCCTTCTGATGCTGGATGCATTTCTTCTAGCATCCAAGGGATTTTCAGCTTCTTAAAAATCTCCTCATCTTCTTCCATCTGCTCTATCATGGTCACAAGGATTTATGAATACTCTTTAGCTTCAATACTGCATTAGGTTGATTGCTCAGCAACCCTTCCTTTCTCTGCACAAGATCCTGATATAACTGAATGTTGTTTCTTCAAATCACTTTGACGCTGATCTAAAATTACTTTCTTTTGAACTTCCTCAAATATCTCTAAATTTTTTGTCTCAGTAAAAGCTTATTTCTTTTCTGAAACCATTTTCTTTTTACCCTTTATTTCCTTTTCTTTTTTATCTTCATTATCTTCCAACTCTTCCTAAGATGAAGAGTCCTCAATTACTATAATTTTCTTTTTAGCTAGTTTAGGGTTTAACAGTTTTTTCATATTCAATCTGAGTTTGTTCTTTGTTCTAGTCTTGGGCCTCAAAGCTATTCCAATTTCTCCTAACATGCTTAAAAATTTCCCTTGATGTTTGATAGAAGCTAGCTGGACAAATTTTCTTTTTATCCCTCGTGGCATTGCTTCTTCTTCAGACTGTGTCTGTATCTTATGTTCAATATGAACCCTAACTTCATCAGACAATGAATTTTATTCTTCTTCAAAGAATACTGTAATAGGAAATTGTTCATGTTCTTTCACATCTTCCTTTACACCTTGGTTCAATTCTGCATGAAAAATATTTTCTATAGGCTCCACCTCCTTCACTTTTGGCTTTGAGATTTCATTCTATTCAATATTGATTTGTTGTTCAATTTCAAATTTTTTATCTTCTTGATTCATGGATTTTTCTGGTTCATTATCCTCTTCATCCTTGACTATGACTTTCATTTTTAGCTTCTTGACCAGCTTTTGACCTTTTTTCAACTGTCTCTTCTTTGTCTATTTGAAAACCAGACCAAAATAGGAAATAATCCCATGTCTTCTCCCTCTTTCAAAGCACAGTACTAATGAATAGCTTTATAAGCCCATGATGAAACACAAATTGTTTAGTGTGATCTGGATGCTCTTTCACCCTGCTAGACATTTTTTGTAAACTTTTAAAGAAAAAGAATAGAAGATTCATTTTTTCTTCATGGCTGAGATGTTGCAAAAACCTAAAATGACACTTAAAAACAGATGCAAATCTCCCTTCAAAAGTGATATAACTTTGTAGGATTTTGATGGGCTCTATCCATTCAGGTTTAAATTTTTGAATATGTACCCCTTTACCCCAATCGGAGACCACATCTGGAAGTAAGTATTTATGTGCATCAAAGGTGAAAGGCACTTTTTTAAACCAGTATTCTCTCTCATCTGGGATCCCTGTAGCTTCTGCTAACAACTCTCTCATCAATTTAAACTTCAAAGTATCAAAAGTAACCATATCTTTATCCAAACACTGAGCAAATTTATAAGAGAATTCTGTGTGATACCCCTCAATTCTTTCAAAAAATCTTAACCATCCTACCTCTAAAAACAATCTTGCATAGTTTGGAAAAGTGTGAACCCAGGTCAGGTCTGAAGGTTCAGCTCTATTGGTTTTACCACTTCTTTTCATTTTAAAAGACTGTCAAATTGCTTCTTTCAGTAAAACAAACTCTAATTATATTCAAATGCTAACAATTTGATAGACAGTGGCATTAGAAGAAATTTCAACCCAAAATGGGCCTCCTAAAAAGAATTAATAAAATAATAGTTAAAATAATAAAATAATATTTATTAATTTTGGAGGAAGAAAAGAAAAAAACTACTTTTTTGTTTGTATTTTTGACATATCTTCCCGTGTTTTTACTCAAATTTTGATCGGGAGAGCTCGTTCGATATAGAATTAAATTCTGCATCCAACGAGTACCCACTCGGCATACTTTTGACGGACCCCGCTACCCCAAAAACAAGAAATACCTGAAAAAACGTGATGATGATCTCCCCGTGTTTTTACTCAAATTTCGATCAGGAGAGCTCGTTGAATGCTGAATTAAATTCTGCATCCAACGAGTACCCACTTGGCATACTTTTGACGGACCCTGCTACCCAAAAAACAAGAAATGAAAAAATGTGATGATGACATCATCATCACATTTTTTCAAGTATTTATTGTTTTTGGGGTAGTGGGGTCCATCAAAAGTATGCCGAGTGGGTACTTGTTGGATGCGGAATTTAATTCCACATCCAATGAGCTCTCCCGATCGAAATTTGAGTAAAAACACAGGGAGATATGTTGAAAATACAAACAAAAAAGTAGTTTTTTTTTATGATACCTATCCCCAAATCTATATTAAAAAATTGTTTAAGACCTATACAATATTTCAAATTTAAATAAATTTAATTGTCTAACACATGATGACAAGGAATTTCAATCAAAGTTAAAAGGCCCATTTTGAGTTGAAATTTCGTCTAATGTATATTGAGAAACCAAACCCCCAAACTAGACTCTATCATTTAAACTGATAAATGTCTTAATTCAATTGACAGAGAATTCAACATTCAATATGATTTAGGTTTACATACTAACAATCTTCATTAAATTCCATAATTAATCCTCTGTTTAGTAAAAATCCAAATACATGAACTTTGATATCAATTTGCAGCCTACCTGTCAGAGTGATGAATCCAGGTGCTAGAATTGTGTTTTCTTGTCTGTTAGGTGTCTAATTTCATTCCTTAATCTTCTTTGACTACCACGATAGCTCCAAACAGTCATCCCTCAAATCCCTAATTTTATGACCTGCTTCAAAACTTGGTTACAAACTGCTAACACTTTGCCGCGAACTCATCTGAACTTCATGCACTTCAGGAGATACGAAATTCAAGGCAAATTTGCCTCATCATGTTTAATTATCATTATTCCATCACTTTGCACTAAACCACCGCAATTTTCCCTCATGATGACTTGCTTGAATTATTAACACCTGTCACAATGATCATTTTGGACGAGAACATGTATCAAATCCATTAACCAAATATGAATGACATCTCACTTGCACAAATTTCCAAAAATTTGAACCAAAAATCATGATTTTTGAATAGCACGATTTTCTTGTAGCGCGTGTGTGTAACTTTTTCAGGCTTGCGCTACAAGAAAACCCGTTTCAATGATTTTCAAAAAATACAACTCCTAGCAATGATTTAACTTTGGTAAAATGATCTAGATCAAAACTTTATGATATTTTTAGGACCTTTTTAATTCATATAAACATTCTATAAGCCCCTTAACTATGAATTTCGATAAATAAAATCAAAATTGGAAAATAAACTTAAGAAATCATGGAAATCAAAGAAAAAAGATTAAAACTAACCTAAGAACCAAAACTTTTTAAGAGAAATGAACAAAACCAAGCTTCAAAACATAAGCAAATACATTAAAAATAAGAAGCAAAAACAGGCTATAACATCTGGCTCCTACTGCGGGATGAAGTCCTCCCTGTGAGGCTTCAAGAACCTGTAGATCAGTGCCTTCTGTGCTGTAACTACAACTGCCTGCTAGTCTGCAAAAATTCCATTTGCTCATGGAGTCTTTATTCTGTTATTCGCACTGGTATATAGAGTGAAAGTCCAATATCCTTCTAAAAAACTGTAAAAATGCTTGAGGAAATGTTCATTGACTAGATTAGACAATTCCACACCATCCAAAGTCTGTAACACAAAGGTATTATTCTCTAGAACTTTTGATACTATGAAAGGGCCAAACCATAGATTATCAAACTTACCATGCTTTCCCTTCTGCTCCTGTCTAGCATCCCATCTCAAAACCATATCTCCATCTGAAAAAATGTTCTCTTTGATTTTTCTATCAAACCTTTCTTTTATCTTTGTCCTGTACAACTGAGCTTTTTCCTCTACTATGTCCCATTTCTGATGTAACTCTATCAGTGCATAAATTCTTCCTTGCATATCACTAAGTTCTTCCTGACAATCTTGAAAAAATTTCATCACTAGAATACCAAGTTGGATAGGAAACACTCCATCAGTACCATATACCAATTGGAAAGGAGAAGTTCCAATTGCCTTTTTAACTATTATTCTTTCTGACCACAATGCATATTTTAACATTGAATCCCATGATCGCTTATTCTGCTTCAATAACTTCTTGATACTCTGAATAATATTCTTATTAGTTGACTCAGCTAACCCATTTCCCTGAGGATAATAGGGTGTTGAGTGTTTCAACATAATCCCATTCTTTTCATAGAATGGCACCATAGCCTTAGACTTAAAAGATTGAGCATTATCAGTCAATAATTTCTTGGGAAATCCAAATCTGCTAAGAATATTTTCCTGAGTAAAATATATGATTACCTTATCTGTTGCATTTCTTGTGGGAATAGCTCCTACCCATTTAGTAAAAAAATATGTAGAAGTCAAAATCCATTTATACTGTCCTGAAGAGGAAGGATTTATCTCTCCTATGAAGTCCAAACCCCATTGCTGAAAAGGGGCATTAATTGCAATTGATTTTAATTGTAGTAACAACAAATTTTGCTTACCAGCAAACTTCTGACAAGGGATACATGCTCTTACCTACTGATATACATCAGAGAATAAAGAAGGCCAAAAGTATCTGGCTCTCAGAATTTTATAAGATGTTTCCTTCCAATACTTATGTCCCCCACAAGCACCTTCATGTGATTCAAATATTACTTCTTCAATTTATGGCTTATCCAAACATCTAAGTAAAATACCCCCCGGATCTTTCCAAAATAGATGTTGTTCTCTCAAACAATATTTAGTAGTTTTCGACTTCAAAGACCTATTATCTTTCTTGTCTAGATGTTCTGGACATTGTAAATACAAAAGAAAGTGTACAATATCTGCATACCATGTGGATTCTGCATAGTGGTCCATAGTATTTTCTTTCTCCTGGTCTACTTGAAATTCTTCTCATATTGGTTGTTCTGCCATGAGATGTAGACCTAAATCTTGGAAATTTGAATCAGCTAACAATTTAGCCAAACCTTGTCCCTTTAATAACTTCAAATATTTCTACCATGTTCCCCCCTATGTGTGTGAAACGCGGAAATGGGTAGTAATTACCATGTATCACCCACTCCAAGAATGGATCTCAGGTAGATGAAGGTCTTCTCTATGAAGAATTTGGTGAAAATGTTCGTAGTTTGCTTTGCAAATGGGAAATACTCCAAGGCTATCACTTGATCATGCACCAACCTACTGATGTAGTGCATGTGTATCTCAATGTGCTTGGTCATTTGTCCTTGTACTAGATCTATGGAAATATTTATTTCACTTTGATTATCACACCAAATGACAGTGGATGAATCAAATGCAACTCCAAGTTCTTCAAGAATACCTTGCAACCACACACATTGTGTAGTTGCATTCACTACTCCTTTGTACTTGGCCTCAGCTAAAGATAGGGATATGGTGTGTTTTTTATTGCTTAACCAACATATGGGTCCTTTTTCTAGCATGAATACATAACCTTAAGTGAACTTCTTATCATTGGAATCACCAGGCCAATCATAATCAGAAATCCTACTAGTTCTAGTGGAGAACCAACAACATAGTGAACCCTGAAGTGTCTGGTTCCTTGCACATAGTGAAGGATATTATTTTCTTCCTTCCAATGGATCTCATAAGGTTTGTGCATATATATCGCTACAAAACCTACAACATATGCCAAATCAGGTTGAGAATGTGTAAGATACAACAAACTCTCGACTATATGTCTATACAAGGACTTGTCTACCAATGGAGACTCACCAACTTCACCTAGTTTAATACCAGAAAGGAATGGGAAATTGGATTCCCTACATTCATCCATATTAAAATTCAATAATATTTATAAAGCATATTTTTGTTTTCTGACCTTGATCCCTCTTTCATATTTCTCAATTTCCAAACCAAGAAATTATTTCAACTATCCATGATCGATCATGGAAAACTCACTGTCCAATGTGTTTGTGCCATAAATTGTTCTCAGATTATGAAAGAACAATCCAACACAATCTCAATAGAGACAATTAATTAAAATAGGTTTTTCTAGGGTTTTGGTTGTACAGTTTGTAGACAAGAGGGAAGAAACTTCATGAAACTAAAGCAAACACTAAATCATGAACAATTTAAGGACTAAGATGCATAACATATAAAATATAAACCAAATACAATAATCACAGCACTGAATTCCACCCACATTCAACAAGCATTTCATGCATAATAACCTTAAACAAGAAATGAGTATATCAACTGAGTGATTAACACAAATCAGAAATGAAACCAGTCAATAGTCTAAATAGGGCTTATAGTTTCATATATTTCATAATCAGTCATTCAAAAATACATAAGAGTTTTATACTTAGCTTCATAAACCACAGCTTGATAGCCTCCCCTTGCAACAAAATTCAAACCCTTGGTCCTTTCTTAGCTTTACTTTTATCTTGTTTTCTTAAAGAAATTTACATAACTGAATAAACTACCTTTAAGTCCTACTACCAAATTGTTCAATAAGACTTATCATTATACAAAAATAAAATAACTTTTCACAAACTAACTAATAACTACTATTCTTAAAGCACTTTACAAGTCCTTTGCTGCCTCTGCTAAAAGAGAAATTCCTTCTAAAGCTTGACTCTTCCTTCTTGCCTGCTAGTGCTCTGCTTCCAAATCTTCAACTCTTTTTGTCAGCTCCTCATTCTGCTATGTTAGCTCTTGAATAGTTTCTTTTAGTTCTATAAATAGGCTTTGAGTATGTATTTTTCTTTTTAAAGCCTCCTTAGAAACTGTAATCAATTCCTAATAGTGGCTATTCACCTCTTCTAGATCTTCTCTCAGTCTTCTATTGGAAATCACTAATCCTTCATTTGTATCCTGCAGGTACTCAATGTGATATTTGTACTGTTTTATATTCCTCTGCAAATTCTCATTTTTAGAATCAATGCACTTCACTTATAATGCTGGATACATTTCTTTTGGCATCCAAGGGATTTTCAGCTTCTTAAAAATCTCCTCATCTTCTTCCATCTACTCTATCATGGTCACAAGGATTTCTGAATACTCTTTAGCTTCAATACTGCATTGGGTTGATTGCTCAGCAACCCTTCCTCTATCTGCACAAGAGCCTGATATAACTTAATGTTGTTTCTTTAAATCACTTTGATGCTGATCTAAAATTACTTTCTTTCAAACTTCCTCAAATATCTCTGAAAATTTGGTCTCAGTAAAAGCTGATTTATTTTCTAAAACCATTTGTTTTTTACCCTTCATGTCCTTTTCTTTTTTATCTTCATTATATTCCAACTCTTCCTGAGATGGAGAGTCCTCAATTACTATAATTTTCTTTTTAGCTAGTTTAGGGTTTAACAGTTTCTTCATATTCAATCTGAGTTTGTTCTTTGGTCTAGTCTTGGGCCTCCAAGCTATTCCAATTTCTCCTAACATGCTTAAAATTTTCCCTTGATGTTTGATAGAAGCTATCTAGATAAATTTTCTTTTTATCCCTCGTGACATTGGTTCTTCTTCAGACTGTGTCTGTATCTTATGTTCAATATGAACCCTAACTTCATCAGACAATGACTTTTCTTCTTCTTCAAAGAGTACTGTAATAAGAACTTGTTCTTGTTCTTTCACATCTTCCTTTACACCTTGGTTCAGTTCTACATGAAAAATATTTTCTATAGGCTCCACCTCCTTCACTTTTGGCTTTGAGATTTCATTCTCTTCAATATTGTTTTGTTGTTCAATTTCAACATTTTTATCTTCTTGATTCATGGATTTTTATGGTTCATTATCCTCTTCATCCTTGACTGTGACTTTCATTTTTAGCTTCTTAACCAGCTTCTGACCTTTATTCAACTGTCTCTTCTGAGCCTAATCTTCTTTCTCTATTTGAAAACCAAAGAAAAATAGGAAATAATCCCATGTCTTCTCCCTCTTTCGAAGCATAGTACTAATGACTAGCTTTATAATCCCATGATGAAGCACAGATTGTTTAATTTGATCTGTATGCTCTTTCACCTTGCTAGGCATATTTTGTAAACTTTTAAAGAAAAAGAACGGAAGATTCATTTTTGCTTCATAACTGAGATGTTGCAAAAACCTAAAATGATACTTAAAAACAGATGCAAATCTCCCTTCACAAGTGATATAACTTTGTAGGATTTTGATGGGATCTATCCATTCAGGTTTAAATTTTTGAATATGTACCCCTTTACCCCAATCTGCTACCACATCTGGAAGTAACTATTTCTGTACATCAAAGGTGAAAGGCACTTTTTTAAACGAGTATTCGCCCTCAGCTAGGATCCCTGTATCTTCTGCTAACAACTCTCTCGTCAATTTAAAATTCAAAGTATCAAAAGTAACCATATATTTATCCAAGGACTAAGAAAATTTATAAGAGACTTCTGTGTGATACCCCTCAATTCTTTCAAAAAATATCAGCCATCCTGCCTCTAAAAACAATCTTGCACAGTCTAGAAAATTATGAACCCAGGTCATGTCTGAAGGTTCAGCTCTGTTGGTTTTACCACTTCTTTTCATTTTAAAAGATTGTCAACTTGCTTCTTTCAGTAAAACAAACTCTAATTCTATTCAAGTCTTGACAATTTGATAGATAGTTCTATATTGAGAAACCGAACCCCCAAACTGGACACTATCATTTAAAATGATAAATGTCTTAATTCAATTGACAGAGAATTCGACATTCAGTATGATTTAGGTTTACATACTAACAATCTTCATTAAATTCCATAATTAATCCTCTGTTTAGTATAAACCCAAATACATGAACTTTGATATCAACTCGGAGCCTACCTGTCAGAGTGGTGAATCCAGATGCTAAAATTGTGTTTTCTTGTCTGTTAGGTGTCTAATTTCATTCCTTAATCTTCTCTGACCGCCATGATAGTTCCAAACACTCGCCCCTCAAATCCCTAATTTTACGACCTGCTTCAAAACTTGGTTACAAACTGCTAACAATTAGCCACGAACTCATCTAAAATTCATGCACTTCAGGAGATACGAAATTCAAGGAGAATTTGCCTCATCATTTTTAATTATCATTATTCCATCATTCTACACCAAACCACCGCAATTTTTCCTAATGATGACTTTCTTGAAGTATTAACACCTGTCAGAATGATCATTCTGGATGAGAACACTTATCAAAATCATTAACCAAATATGAATGACATCTCACTTGCGCGAATTTCCAAAAATTTGAACCAAAAATCATGATTTTTGAACAACGCGATTTTCTTATAGTTCACGTGTGTAACTTTTTCAGGCTTGCGCTACAAGAAAACCCGTTTTAATGATTTTCAAAAAATATAACTAGCAATGATTTAACTTTGGTAAAATGATCTAGATCAAAACTTTATGATATTTTTAGGACCTTTTTAATTCATATAAACATTATTTAAACCCCTTAACTATCAATTTTGATAAATAAAATCAAATTTGGAAAATAAACTTAAGAAATCATGGAAATCAAAGAAAAAAGATTAAAACTAACCTAAGAACCAAAACTTTTTAAGAGAAATGAACAAAACCAAGATTCAAAACATAAGCAAATGCATTAAAAATAAGAAGCAATAACAGGCTATAACACAATGAAGACTTGATTGACCCAATTTATTTGGTGTAGCTATCTGTAATCAAAATATCATCAACATAGAGTACAATGACCTGCAATACATAACCAATATGATGGAAATAAACATTAGGATCATAATTGCATATTTCAAATCCAAGTGATAGCAAAAAAATTTCCATCTTGGCATACCAAGCCCTAGGGGCTTGCTTGAGGCCATAGAGTAACTTATTTTGTAGAAATGATAGCTCCAATGCTATGAGCAAATATTTTAAGAAGAATCGCAAGAAATATATCTTGCTACTAAGATAATTCTCACAATCATACATAGGAAAAATAGAGAGAAGAAAAGAGACTAAATCACATGAATGAAGAGATGAATATTCAAGTGTATCCTTCCATTAAATAATGATGAATAATAGTGTGCATAAATAGTACATCCCTCATAGGTAAAATCTATTTGTATGTAGACAAATCATAAATATCAGAAAGGTAGAATTACCAAATATGGTAAGCCCCCATAGGTGGCTAAAGCACATCCCAAATCAGTCAAGGACCTCACGAATTATCAAAAGAATGAGTGATTCATAAATAGTGATGGATAAACATGCTAATTCTGGAAAATAGAGATAAAATCATGGAGGATGGGTTGGAAACAAAAGATACCAGTTTCCTAGTTAACTAACTTTACCTTATCCACAGAAAAGATGGATAAAGCATAATCTTCAGTAAAGCACAGTTACCAATTCTAGATGTCCACAAAGTGGTCAATATCAAACCATAATCAGAGATAAAGCATTCTTGGGGTATAGAATTCATGTGTTGACTTTAAGGTGCAAGTGGATGCTAACTAATTAGCTAGTGGGTAGGATTTTAATCAAATAATGATGAAATATTTTATCCCAAGTTATGAGTGGGTTTAATATATTCCAAAACTCTTGTTTAAGTCTGAATTTATGATGGTATTCCAAAAATATAGGTGTATATATCCCCCAACAACAAGGCTATGGTCACCCTTTAACATTTTTTCATGTCCAAAAAGATGAGGAAATAGGAAAAACCACATGGGAAAAATACTCCCTCAATAAAGGAAAATGCACAAATTTTGAAATAATATGTCTTCAAAACATATTTATCTCCACTTGAATTATTTGAATGAACTTCTTCTAGATGAAAAACTTGATGAATAAATCATGAACTCTGCGATCATCCACTAGATTGTAGAATCTGCAAGAAGGAAGAGGAGAGACTTCTTGTATCTCATAAACTAATGATGTAGGTGCATTATATGAATTCTTATTGCTGCTTAAAAAGTATAATCTGAAAACACATTCTTAAATGGAAAAGAGAAGTATGCATACTCCTTCGGAAATAGTACAAAAATAAAGACAATTTGATACACAGTTAATCCCCTAAATAACTGCAAAATTGTGATGTGAATCACATGCACATCACATGTCAATCATCCAATATGATGTATCACCTTCCTAGATATGATATGAAGCTGATAAAAATATTATATGTCAGAAACATTAGCATATGGAACAACAAAGACAAAGGCTTCATTGACTCCATGAGGATATAGGGCTAGACTCAGAAAACTATGAACAACTGGGAAAAATTGTTAGGTGTAAAAATAGGAATGATGGATGGACATAAGATATGAACCATAAGTGTTTAGAAAATATCCAAACATGTTTAATATCAGTACAAATATGATTAAGGTCATGGATAACCAACTACTGAAATATATACAAGACTTCAAACCATGTAAGATATGTAACACTGCATAACAGACCAATGAGGAATCGACTAGTGAACTTGGGATTTGTATAGTCTTAGGGTTTTTCAAAGGTATGGTAGATGTTATGGATGGTATTATTATTTGTGTATCATCCTAAAAACATGATTCTAAATCATAATACAAAGGATCACATATAATCATATTAGTAGACTCATGGGAATACACTGGTAATGAATCCTCTCGAGGAAAGGAGGAAAGAAGGAGATGTTCAAAATATTCAAGGAGGTTCTGAGTATTGATTCCAAGAACAAAGGAGCACATGATATAAACTATGTTAAGTGGAATGCCACTAACAGTACTTTATTTTTCTAAGAAAACATCTAGGAAGACACTAGGTTGCGCAATATCAATAGGAGAGGTATACACAAAATGTGAAGGATCTGGCACATAGATCTCAAAATCTAAGATAGGATATATAGAGAAAAATGAATGGGTGAATGGATTATAATAAATATCAATAGCATCTCTATATGTTACTTCTCTTTCATCATTAGTATCACAATAAGAATAATCACCTTCAAGAGACACAGAAAAGATGGCTCTTCAATATTTGCTTATTCTTTGAAGGAGGAAGCATTCGAATCAAAGAGGGTAGCAACAACATGAACAATATGAGAAAATTATTCATCATAAATAAATTCCTCAGAGAATGTAGAGTCCAAGAAATATTTATAGAGAGAACATGAGGAGATGTTGGGTTCTCTCCATGCTTCATCTTCTACTTCCTCCACACCAAAATCTTTGTCCAAATTGTTCCAAATCTCAAATGGACACTCAACAAAATCTATGAGAGATGTATATTTGGAGACATTCCCAAACACATAATTTCATAAGCTCTATCACAATAATTTATCCAATCAATATTCTCTTCATAAGACTCGGGTTCTCTCAATGCACCAATGGAGACTTCAAAGAGACCTTGCCTCTTCAAGTATGTGCTCATCTTGGGCTTCCAATCAACATAGTTGAAAGGAGATAGTAGATGAAATTTTGAATCCAAATTGAAGTTGTTGATATTCTCTAGAAGATACTCTCTGTAACCTGAAAAACACAACTAGGAGAACATCTTGTAAGCTTAGACAAGCTCTTATTTAGAGAGGGATAGGAGATTGGATGCACCCCTCAACTCTGTAGAACTTGAGAAACCTTGCGCTTTGATACTGTGTAGAAGATTGCAAGTTTTTGCTCCGTGTAGCTCTAATACCATCTAGAAATAATATCTCCAATACTATGATAAAATATGGTAAGAAGAAACACATGAAATAGATATTTCTACTAAGATAATTCTCACAAGCATACATAGGAAAAATAGAGAGAAGAAAAGAGACTGAATCACATGAACAAAGAGATGAATATTGGAGTGTATCTTTACATTAATTAATGGTGAATAATGGTGTACATAAGTAGTACATCCATCATAGGTAAAATAATTTTTTATGGAGACAACTCATAAATCTTAGAAAGGTATACATACCAAATATGATAAACCCCCATAGGTGGCTAAAGCACATCCCAAATTAGTCAAGGACCTCACGAATTAGAAAAATAATGTGTGAGTTTTCAAGAGTTATGGATAAAAATGCTAATATTGGAATATGGAGAGAAAATCATTGAGGATGGGTTGGCAAAAAAAGATACCAGTTTCCTAGTTAACTAGCATTACCTTATCCACAGAAAAGTTGAATAAAGCAGAATAAAGTAGAATCTGCAGTAAAGCACAGTTACCAATTCTGGATGTCCATAAAGTGGTCAAGATCAACCCAGAATAAGAAATAAAGAATTCATGGGGTATAGAAGGCATGTGTTGACTTTAAGGTGCAAGTGGATTCCAAATAATTAGCTAGTGGGTAGGAATTTAATCAAATAATGATTAAATATTTTATCCCAAGTTATGAGTGGGTTTAATATATTTCAACATATTTAACCTACATAAAAGATAAGGATCCTCTTGGAAACCTTTAGGTTTTTGCATATATATCTCCTCCTGAAGTTCACCATGAATAAATTTACTCTCCCCATCCATGTGGTGAACCTCCCAATGCTTAGATGCAGCAATGGCTAAAACTAGCTTCATATAGTCCATCTTTGCAACCAATGGAAATGTACTTGTATAGTATACTCCTTGGAATTGAGAGAAGCATTTGGAAACCAAACTAGAATTATGATTTATAGCAGACCCATAATCAAAAAAAAAATTCCTATAGACCCATTTTCATTGCGCTAACTTCCTCTTGGAGGGCAAGGGAACCAATTCCCAAGTCTCATTTTCATGTAAATAGATGAAATATTCTTGCATGGTTCTTTTCCATGTTGGCGCAAGTGATGATTCTTGATATGATTGAGTATCATATCCAACCATAATGAATCATTTCTTATAAATAACCACTTCACTTGCAGAGAAAGAAGTGCCAAATTCTGATATAGTCTTTTTAGGATCTAGTGGATTTCCAGCCAAATCCCCAACTGCTTCTATGGTTTTCTCAACCCATTTGGGATTAATGGGTGAGACATGATCCTCATCATCATATTTAGAAATATAAGAATCCAAAATCTAAGAAATATAAGAAATAGAATCATCACTTACATCATCTTGGTGTTGAGGATTTGAGCATTTCCTCGGCGCTAGTTCGATCTCTGGCATGAATTCTTCTTGGAATTGCACACTCCTTTCAATGAAGGTATTTTGATATGAGGGATAAAACAGATTGTATCCCTTTTTATATTCATCATATCCTACCATGATTCATACATTTATTTTAGGATTCAAGGCCTTTCTCTTATCTGGAGGAATCCTAGCTCAAGCCCTTGAACCAAAAATCCTGAAATGTGAAATATTTGGCTTGTGACCAAACCAAGCCTAGTATGGTGTTTTTCCATCCACTGATTTTTGAAAAGATATGTTTTGGAGGTATGATACATAATTTATGGCTTCAGACCATATCTTAGAGCTCAAATTCTTTGTTTCAATCATGCAGATATCCATCTCCTTGAGAGCTCTATTTTTGCGCTCTGCCACACCATTTTGTTGTGGTGTGTAGGGGACTAAATGATGCATTGGATGCCACATTCATTAGTATGATGCAAACTCTTGTTCACATACTCTTTTTCATTATTAGTCCTAAGGACTTTGATATTGTTCCCACGTTGATTCTCAACTAGATCTTTCCAAACCTTGAGAGTCTTGAAGATTTTAGATTTAAGTTTGAGAAAGTAAACCCAACAAAACCTTGAGAAATCATCTATGTAGGTTAACACATACCTTGATCCTCCATAAGAGGGTGTGGGAAGACGCCCAATAAGATTTGAATGTACCAATCGAAGTACTTATGTATCTTTCCTTACTTTCCCTTTCTCATAGCTATGCTCTAGATATTGTTACACCTAAATCTCGTCACCATCATGTTGTGAGATAGGTATTTCCTTTCCTGCTCCAATCCCTCAAAGTTTTCCTGAGAGAAATGAAAGAATAAAATGATATCTTTTCCATTTTTCCTTGTTTCGAGCTGGTAACGTTTAGTTTACATGTGAAAAGGGAGGTGCCACATCTCTTTCCCTTCATTAAAATGGCGTTACCCCATAAAAACCATTTTTTATCTTCATTAAAAGTGTCGTGCTTGAGTTTTAAAGGAAAAAAAGGAAGCTTCAAGAGGCTTCTCAAAGATTGCCTCCATGGAGCCTCATCCCTATAGTTTAGGACTAGCTAAAGCTCGAGATCCTTCATTTTTGTATTTTCTCTCCACCTCACCCATGAGATCCTCAACCATACCTATCCTCACATGCCTTTAAATACTGGCTCATACCCCATGGGAGAGAGGAGGAAGAATTGTGTTGAACACCCAAACTTTGTCAAAATAATTCTTGAGCTATTGGAGGCAAGGTGAAGTTAGAGGAAAGGATCCATTGGAACGAACTCTCAACACCAAGGCATAAAGGTTGCAGTCTCTCCAATCATTTCTAATAAAAAATGTCTTTTCTTTCCTATATTTACTGTTTCATGTGTATGTATTGTTTGATTCATTGGTCACAAGCATAGATCTAGTTGATTATCTTGTATGTTATCATCCCTTTCTTGTTGTATTTAATATTTTACAGGTTCTTCTATAGCATCAGAGAAGAAAGATTCAAGGATTGTTATGAAAATGTTTAATCGAATTATTATGGCATTACATTCAAGTAATTAACCATATCTAGGGAGAGTTTAACATTTGGGTTTGTGTTTTGTTATGGACCTGTATCATTCAGATATAGGGAAAAAGCTCCTCTCTGAAGGAGTTGAGGATTTCTTGCAACAAAAAAGGTGATTTTTCTCTATCCATCATAATTTTGGGGGATTTATGTTACACCTAAATCTCATCACCATCATGTTGTGATATAGGTATTCCCTTGTATGCTCCAATCCCTCAAGTTTTCCCTAGAGAAATGAAAGAAGGAAGTTATCCCCTTGCAAATTTCCTTGTTTTGAGATGGTAACACTCCTTTTACATGTGAAAAGGGAGGTTCCACCACCCTTTCCCTTCATAAAAATGGTGTTACCCTCTCAACACCGCCTTTTCTCTTCAGCAAAAGCGCGATGCTTGAGTTTCAAAGGAAAAAAAGGAAGATTCGAGAGGCTTCTCAAATATTTCCTCCATGGAGCCTCGTCCCTATGGTTTAGGACCAGCTGGAGATCGAGATCTTTCATTTTTGGATCTTCTCTCTAGCTCACCTATGAGATCCTCAACCATACCTATCCTCCCATGCCTTTAAATATGTTCTCATCCCCCATGAGAGAGAGGAGGAAGAATTGTGTTGAACACCTAGACTCTGTCAAAATAATTCTTGATCTATTGGAGGAAAGGCGAAGTTAGAGGCAAGGATCCATTGGAAGGAAATATCAACACCAAGGAACAAAGGTTGTAGTCTCTCTAATCATTTATAATAAAAAATGTCTTTTCTTTCCCATATTTACTATTTCATGTGTATTTATTGTTTGATTCCTTGGTCACAAGCATAGATCTAGTTGATTATCTTGTATGCTATCATCCTTTTCTTGTTGTCTTTAATATTTTACAGATTCTTCTATAGTATCGGAGAATAAATATTCAAGGATAGTGATGACAACCTTTAATATAAGTATTATGACATTACATTCAAGTAATTAACTAGATCTAGGAAGAGTTTAACATTTGGGTTTGTGTTTTGTTTTGGACCTGTATCATTCAGATGTAGGGAAATGACTCATGTCCATAGGAGGTGATAATTTCCAGCAACAAATGCTTTCCCACCACACAACCAATGCATGCACCATTGGAGATATTGATAGAAGGAAACCATTACACTATGCCTTATTTCCTCAATGCTTGGAGGTATCTGAAGTTTATATGGCCAAACCTCTCATGCCACAGCTTGCTTGACTCATTAGAATGAGTTAGGAGCACATTTCCTCTAAAGTAGGGAAGAAAATGGGAGAACTTGTACATTCTATCTTAATGATCAACAAACCCCAATTCCACCACTTTGTTGGTATATATTTCAGCTATCTCCACTATGTATGGAGTAAATGTTACTCTCTTGGATTCACCACTGTGTGTCATTTGGTACACTGATAGTAGGTTCGGTGCCAAGTCAAGTACAAATAAAACATTATTAAAATACCCATGTTCAAGATTGATCCTTCCAATCCCCTTGGATTTCATCTCTGAAATATCACCCATTCAAGCAGTTGGGAAACTGTCAGAATACATGGACGTGACGAAATATTTTACAGAGGCCATGTGCCTTGAAGGTCCCAAATTAATAATGAAGGAAGAAGAGTTTGAAGAAGCAGCAACCAAAGCATGGCACCTTTACTTGTTGTATGAGCCTGAAACTCCATCCTTCTTCCTTGATCCCTTAGGCATTGAGATGTTGTTCTTATCTAGCAATCATGCCATCATGTCTATGATCTTATTAATACATGCACTCTTTGGATTCAACCCTTTGTGACAATAGGTCCATTTGTTCTTTTCCCACTTCTTCTTGTCCTTTTCCTTGCAAGGATTTGAACCTCAATCTGAATATTTGGGTCTATCTTCTTTTTATATTGTTTCATTGAATCCTTGGCTTTATTCTTTCCTTTGGATGGATTCAAAACCCCTACAGCAAGAGCTTGGTATTTACTGGATTTGATGGTATCCATTCACATTATCTTATCTTTTTCTTGAGTCAGTGACTCCATGAAGTTATATAGTAATGGAATTTTCTAGTTTCGAGCTGTGAGTTTTCTTGAGTGAAATGTTCTTACAAACACATATTAATCTGGACCTAGCTTCAAAGCTATGTATAGTATGAGTTGATCATCCTTATTTTCGATGCCACATTGCTTGAGATGAAGTACCAACGACTTGAACTTGGTGAAGAAATACTGGATTGTCTCAAAATGAGTAGGACTCAAGGAGATGAACTCATTTTCAAGCTGGAGATCTCTCATTTCATTAGTCTTCCCAAAAAATTCCTCAATATTGATCCATACTTTGTTGGGAGTTGTTAGACTGTATACATGAAAGAGAAAGTCTCTCGAAATGTCGAGAAAAAGCATTCCAAACACTTCATCAATATTTTTGAAGAGATTCTATTTCTCAATAGTAGAGTTTGGTTCGACCTCTATCCCCATCATGACCCTATATAGGCCTTTCAACCTCATCTGAATTAGAATCTTGGTCTTCCATTCAAAATAGTTTAATGGAGTCAACAAAACATGGGTCTGCTCCATTTCTGCTTGCACTCTTGGTGACAAATTGTTGAATGTACGGAAATGAAAAACACTTGAATCTATCTAGAGAATCCCTCTAAAACAAATTCAAACAATATGGATTTTATTTGAAGCTCCAAAGAGCCCTCATACCATGTGAAAATTGATTCACATCTGGATATAGGATCCAAATAAACTCTCACAATTCGATATTGTTTACACAACATGCACAAAATAGATGAAAGACTAAAAATTACATACACACATGAGGTCAATAACAAATATTATTATGACTATACAACATGTAACTATGTCTGGAACAAGTATAATGTACAATAGGGAAAAATCGTGAGGCCTTGGAGGCCATCTGGATGCACACAAGCATCAGCTCTAGATTTGACCCTCAAACTTGCCTAGGTGGACCAATGATCTTCCTAATCAATACAAAGGCTCAAGAATGCATGTGTGAATGTGGAAAATGCATGTTGGAACATAAATGGAGGTATGAAAGGCATGGGTGAGTGGTAGTGGCTCTAGGAGGGAAATAAATGCCCAAGGAAGGCCAAAAACCACCTAAACCAAGCACTAGCGCCTCAAGTCAAAAAGGATCCCTGAAATTGGGGATGGGGGTTACATGTTGGTTGAATGTAATCAATGTGGGCTCCTTGGTTGTTAGGATGATCAACCTAAAGTGCCTCAACTATGAATAATGATCAACAAGGAACGCCTCAACTATGAGTAAATTCCAATTTTCCTAAGTGTAAACCATGGAATCACTGCATGAATGCAAATGAAATGTGCCTAAGGTATATGAATATGGAAATAAGGTGGATTATGCTCTAACATTTCATACATGATGTGACAAATTCTAAGAATTTTTTTGATTTTTTTCTTCTCTAGTAACATTTGATTGGATTTAATATTAAAAAATGTTCTTGATCACGACCTGGAGCCAATTGGGATCTCCGCTTAGGGTTGTGAGCCAAAGCTTCCGCACTCAGCCATGAGTGAGCTTGGGGGTGGTGAGCCACCTCCCACTCCACTGATATCTACTGAGGAAACATTTCGAAGGCTGATCGCGCCGTTGGGGAAGAAAACCATGGCCCCTGCTGTTCCAAAATTTGTCAAGAAATTGGACGAAATACCTGAAATATCCCTACCCAAAGA
Source organism: Pseudotsuga menziesii (assembly GCA_001517045.1). Classification (NCBI taxonomy): domain Eukaryota; kingdom Viridiplantae; phylum Streptophyta; class Pinopsida; order Pinales; family Pinaceae; genus Pseudotsuga; species Pseudotsuga menziesii. The sequence continues at coordinate 348,229 of LPNX011193463.1, forward strand.
TCAGCCAATAAAGATAGCCCTGGATTTATCCAAAAGAGGCTTGGTAGGATAGTTTATGGGGCTTTGTCCCTCTACCAAAACTATTGATGATTGGATTCAATGCAACTAGAGGCCCCAGCTTAAGAACAGTGTGACCTGTTATCCCATTGGAAGAGGATTCTTCATCTTTGAGTTCATTTCCAAGGAAGACAGTGATCTTGTCTTCAGGAGCGGGCCATATTTCATGGGGACCTAGGGCTTGTACCTTAATAGGTGGACACCCAACTTCGACCCTACCATTGATGTCCCTAAAGAGGTCCCAGTTTGGTTCTGGCTCCCTAACCTTCCTGCCCACTGCTGGGACTTCACGTCCCTTCAGAAGATCGGCAACAGACTTGGCAGATTCATAGACAAAGTGGACAACAAAGGCCAATATAACTGTGCAAGGATTTGCATATAAGTTGACTTGGAAGCAGGCCTCCCAGAAGCTGTAAAACTCACCATAGGTGCATGGCACCACTATCAAAAGTTGGATTATGAACAACTACCGTTCAAATGTAGAAACTTCCATGAACATGGCCACTTCAAAAGGAACTGCCCAAAGGTCCATCCCGAGGACAAAGAGGAAGGGGAAGGCTGGAAAAAGGTCAAAAAGGGCAAGGCGGCCAGAAACTAAATGAAAAAAAGAACTCAGACCCAGTAGAGAAAACCCAATCCAACACAAAATCCAAGGAATCAGCAAAGGAAGGCTCAACTTCTGGGAAAACCCCTGAAATCAATAAGAACCACGAGGGATCAGAGGATGTTGCGAAGGAAGCAAAAGAATATGGGAAAGAGATAGAGCCGACCCCCACAGAAGATGTTTAAAAGGAAAAAGAGGTAGAGGAAGATCACATCATCCTTGCCTCAGACATAGGGGGGGATTTTGAAGATGGTGGTACTGAATCAAGAATCTCCCAAGCCACTCCTATCAAGACCACCAGGGGACGGAAGTCAAAGAAGAAACATAGAGAAGAAAAAACTTATCTAGATGTCCTTTAAGGCTCCTAGAAAACCCTCAAAGGAATGATCAACAATAGATCCAAGAGCAAGCAAGGCTTGGCTCCAAAGGGAGCCATCACCACCCAAGCCAGTAAGTAATGAAATACATCTCCTGGAACTGCAGAGGATTAGGAAGCAATATGAAAGAAGAATCCCTTAAAGACATTGTAAGATTGTATTCGCCTAACATCCTTCTCATCCAGGAGACAAAACTGGAGGACTATGTCCTTCTCCAGGCAAGCAAAGCATATTGGAAAAAGGGTCAAGGAAAAGTTATCAGTGCGTGAGGTGCATCTGGAGGGATAGAAACCTTCTGGGACAGCTCCAAATTTGACCTGGTAACTGAAGAAAGCAACAATCACTGGCTTTTCACCAAAATCCTCCACAAAGATTCAGGTCATCAAGTAAGTCCGTTCAATCTATATGTTCCAGTTTTACTAGATGAAAAAAGAATCTATTGGGACTCCCTAAAGTCCTTCCTCAGCATGCATATTCCAGAAAACATTATTAAGATCTTAATGTTACCCTGGCAGCAGAGGAAAAAAAGGGGGGCTCACCATTCAGAGATTCGGCTAGAAAATGGGTTGAAGACCTCATTCTAGAATGGGATCTGGAGGATATCAAACCTCCTCATGGGAAATTCACATGGACTAATAAAAGAAGGGGCCCTGGTCCTATTGCCGCTCGCCTCGACAAATACCTAGTCCAATCCTCTTTCTTGACCTTTGGGCTCTTGGTTGCTTCTAAAATCCTTGCCAATTATACCTCAGATCATAAACCAATTCTGCTAGAGCTCTCTCTAGGGGAAAACCTGGTCCCCATCCCCTTCAGATTCAGCCACCTGTGGATCCAACATGAAGGGTTTCAGGAGGTGGTCTCCTCGGTCTGGAGCCGACAGATCCAAGGCTCCCCTTCCTTTGTTTGGGAAGAAAAACTAAAGGGCCTCAAAAAAGAGCTGAAAGAATGGGCCAAAAAACTGAAATCCCCTACCTCCAAAAGAAAATATGCGTAGGAGGCCCTCGAGGCTCATCAACTATTCGTGGAAGATTTCAACGGTTCTCAAGAGCCATTATAGAAAGAAGAAGATATTCAAAAAGAGTATCATAGAGCATGCCGGGCTGAAGAAGAGCACTGGAGACAAAAGTACAGAAGTCTCTGGCTGCAAGCAGGTGACAAGAATACAAGTTACTTTCATAAGCAAGCTGAATCTCGAAAGCAGTTCAAAACAGTAAATGAAATTCAGTACCAAGGTAATTTGGTTAAGGAATTTGAAGACATTAAGCGAGCAGCCCACTCCTTCTTCAAAGATATTTTCTCGGCCCCAAAAGAAAACCCTATTGATGTAAACTCCTATCCACTTAATCTCATTCCTAAGTTGGTCCATGATGCAGATAACCGCCTCTTGACAGCCCCGATTAGTATGAAAGAACTTAAAAATACCTGGACAGCATGGAGCCAGATAAATCACTGAGCCCTGATGGCTTCACAGCAAGGTTCTTCGTGACATGTTGGTCTACCATTAAAGATGACCTTCTGAGAATGGTCAGGAAATCTCAGCACTGCAACAAGCTCAGAGGAAGTACAAACTCGACCTTTCTAGACCTGATCCCAAAAGAAAAAGGGGCCAACAATTTCAACAGATTCCGGCCCATATCCCTTTGCAACATAGGCTACAAGCTCGTAACCAAAATTATTTCCAACAAGCTCAATAATCTCCTGTCGAACATCATACCAGAGAACCAGGGAGGCTTCATAAAAGGGCAGAAGATACTCGACAAAATTGTGCTGGTGCAAGAAGCCATTCATTCAAGCTATCTCCGAAAACAAAAAAGGCATGGTAATCAAGCTTGATCTGGCGAATGCCTTCGATAGGGTGAGACATGATTTTCTGTTCACTGTTATGGGAAAATTCAGCTTTGCAAAAGGATTCATCAGCTGGGTGAAAGCATGTATTGCATCTCCCTAGATTGCTCCTTTGGTAAATGGTCTCCCAACGGAATTTTTCCAAGCCTCGAGAGGACTAATACAAGGCTGCCTCTTGTCTCTGCTCCTCTATGCCATTCAGGCTTCTATCTTCAGCTTCCAATTGGATCAATGCCAGTAGATCAACTCTCTTTCAGGACTAAGGTTGGCCCACAATGTTAAAGAAATCAACCATGCCCAGTTCACCGACGACACATTACTCCTTGGAGGAGCTAGTATAATATCAGCAGGATTTTTCAAAAGAGAACTGGACATCTACAATGAGGTCTCAGGAAGCATGAGCAATCTTCAGAAAAGCAAGATATTTGGGTGGAACTGTACCATAAGGGAGGTGGCAGAAATTGCAAGAGTCTTAGGTATGGATGGAACCATTTCCTGGGATTCCTTCAAATATCTAGGGATTCCGATCTTCAAAACTACTCCCAAATTGGCTCACTGGTTGCCCCTACTGGATAAACTGAAAATCAGAATTAAGGCCTGGGGAGCATCATGGCTAAATATAGCAGGGAAGGTGACTCTTCTAAAATCTGTTCTCACAAGCATCCCCATTTACCAGAATACTATTCTGCTAGCCCCAAAAAAGATCTTCTTGAAGGAGAAACCAGGTGCTTGTTAGATCTAATTCAAGGAAAAGCCCCTTTAAAATCCCAAGAAAAAGACAAAATAGGTTGGGGCTTCACATCCAGCTCGTACTCTATAGCAAAAGGGTACAGAATCATTAAGCCAATCCCCAACATTCCTCCAGACCCATCTCAATGGAATTTTGTTTGGTTCTCCACCTCCATTCCCAAGATTGACTTCTTCTGCTGGACACTTGCTCACAACAACGTTCTCACCAGCGACAACTTAAGAAAGAGAGGGATGGAAGGTCCCTCAAGGTACCCACTGTGCATTTCAGAAGAAGAAAATGCAGATCATCTGCTCCTTAACTGTTCCTTTTATCGTGAAGTCTGGAAGGACACTCTGAAGATAGATTCTGATAGTTTTATCATGCCTGGAAATATTCAGGACCTCTTTACATCTTGGGCCTCAAGATCTCCATTCAACCTCATCAAAAAATATCTCCTCAGATTCGGATGGATGTGGCTCCCCAAATTCATTTGCTGGAAACTATGGCTGGAGAGGAATAATAGGATCTTCAGGGAGGAAAGCTGCACCCCTTCAAGAATCGTAAAAAAAATCAAAGCTCTTTTGGGAGAGGCGTTAAAAGCCAAAAACACCCTCAAAAATACTTTGGCCCTGAGCAATGAAGAAGATCATTGTCTTAAAGAGTTGGTTCCAAATCATCAGATCAGAACCACTAGCAACACTTCTACTATTGCAGAATGGGAAATCCATTTAGAAGAACAAGATTTCATTAAATGGAGGTTGGCGCTGGAAGACCATTGCCTCTTCTTTGATGGTGCCTCAAAGGGCAACCCAGGAGCAGCTGGGGGAGGAGGGGTGGTCTTGGGTCTGGGAGGCACTCTAGAGCTGAGCTTTGACTGGGGTCTGGGTTAGGATACCAACAATAGAGCAGAGGCTCTCACACTCTGTCAAGGTCTGAACCTAGCATTAAGCAGGAAGCTTCTCTCCCTTATTGTATTTAATGATTCCAAGTTAATAATCCAAGCAGTAAACTCGAAGAGGAACCCCGTTCAGGTCCATCTTCTGCCCATTCTCAAGGAAATTAAGCTACTGCTTTCCAAGTTTCAAAAAAATAAATTCTTTCACATTCTGCAAAAGTTGAATTCTAGGGCCGATCTGGAGGCTAATAATGGCACTCTCCTGAGCAGGAGCTCTCTAACAGTAAATGGGACTGAAATTATTTTCTTTATTCCATAAATCTGGAGGCATGTCTCCAGTGGTTTTATCTACAAAAATGAGCTTATGTTATCACTACGTGCCTTCTGGAAAGGTCCATTATGGACTGGCACCTGAAATGGTCGTTATTAGAAAACAAAGTAGCAACGATCTCTATCCTTCCCGAAAGATAAATCATAATCAATGTGATAGGTCAAGAAGCATTGGGCTCCGCTCACATAGAGAGCCTCAAAAGAAGTATCAAAGACTCACCATGACTACACCTTACTGGATCGCTCATGAAGACAGGACAAACCGTCCCTCTCAAACATGGAAATCGATGACTCAAGTTCTTCACCATTGCCACCAGGGGAGGATTGGAACGCAAAGATCCAATAGGAAATGGACAAGCCCCAAAGGAAAACCAATGACCAAGCCGACATATTGCAAGTTGACATCAGATCCGGAGACAAGCATTGTCATCTTAACCAAGATCAACGTAAAATATTTCACTGAGGTCGAGGTGAAGAAGACCTCAGGAAATACAATTCATGGCGCAACGTTCAGATGTCGATAAGGTTGGTGGCAGATTGGGGAATTGCCTCAGCAATCGGGAGCATCAAGCCAAGTAGTTGTTGGTAGAGAAAGAAGACTATCAAGAGGTGCTCAGACTCCTCTCGTCTCCCTCAGAGTTTGGTCACTACTGTCTTTATGTTATGGGCTGCCCCTACTAGTTCCACCAAAATGTTGTTAGCCTATAAGGCAAGGGTAATCTGGAATTTAAATCCCATCTTCAATTTCCAGTACTCAAGCAACATGTGTATGAATGAGATGAATCTCCTTTGTGTAAAAGCACTCGGCAACTTCTTAGCCAGTCATTAATTCAAAAATTAACCGTTTCTTTCAAAAGAAAAACATTTGATTGGATTTACAATTAGTTCAGTTTCAAAGTCACAAAGATGTGGTTCATGTATCTACCTCCACAACGTAGTGTGGCCTTCAAACTTGGGTAACTTTCCATGATTCTACCTTGATTGGTGGATCTTAATCACTTTACAGTTTAATAAATGGATTATATTATTAGAGTATATATCAAAATACATTTAAACAATCCTAAAGGAAACTAGTCTCAACAAAAATCAAAGTGTCCACACATCTAAAAAAGTCCTAAGAAAATCAGCAAGCAAACTTCTTTAAAAAGAACCAGAGTTCATTGAAAATATGGATTGGAGGTCCTTCCAAAACTAGTAGCTCTCAAGGTACATCATACCTCAACAATTACTAAATAGGGAAGGTATGAGAAACAATTACAATGTTCTTCAATCACCAAAGGTGCAAGTGTTAGCTCTTGGCTACTTACCCTCCCAAGGAGCTTAAACAACCTTATGTATAAAAGTATTCCCCACTTACAATATCCTATGTGATGGAATAGGAAAAGAAACTATGGTTATGACTTCACAATAGATGGCTTGTTACATCTAAATCTCATCACCATCATGTTATGAGATAGGTATTCCCTTGTCTACTCCAATCCCTCAAAGTTTTCCCTAGAGAAATGAAAGAAGAAAATTATCCCCTTGCAATTTTTTCTTGATTTGAGTTGGTAACGCTCCTTTTTCATGTGAAAATGGAGGTTCCATTGCTCTTTCCCTTCATTAAAATGGTGTTACCCCCTTAACACCACTTTTTCTCTTTAGCAAAAGCGCAGTGCTCAAGTTTTGAAGGAAAAAAATGAATCTTCGAGAGGCTTCTCGAAGCTTGCCTCTGTGGAGCCTCATCCCTATGGTTTACAACCACCTAGAGCTTCAAATCCTCCATTTTAGGATATTCTCTCCACCTCATCCATTAAATCCTCAACCATTCTTATCCTCCCATGCCTTTAAATACTACCTCATCGCCCATGGGGAAGAGGAGGAATAATTTTTTTGAACACCCAAACTCTGTCAAAATAATTCTTGAGCTATTGGAGGTAAGGTGAAGTTAGAGGCAATGATCCATTGGAAGGAACTCTCAACACCAAGGCATAAAGGTTGTAGTCTCTCCAATAATTTGTAATAAAAAATGTCTTTTCTTTCCCATATTTACGGTATCATTTGTATGTATTGTTTGATTCCTTGGTCATAAGCATAGATCTAGTTGATGATCTTATACATTATCATAGTTTTTTTATTTTCTTTGATGTTTTATAGGTTCTTCTGCAATGATAGCAAGGAAAACCTTTAAGAGTAGTATTGTGGCATTATATTCAAGTGATTAACTAGATCTAGGTGAGGTTTAACATTTTGGTTTGTGTTTTTCTCTAGACATGTACCATTCATATCTAGGGAAACAACTCTTGTTCGCAGAAGGTGAGAATTTCCAGAAACAAAAATGACGACTCTACTAGGGAATACTTCGAATTCTGAATCTTTGGTAAGTTGAAACCTCCACCTTCATTTTAATTTTTGGATCTACTTTTTCAATTGATATATCTATAGATATTCTTTGAATTTGATTGATTTGCCTCTATCAGCCTTTGGATATTCATATTTTTGGTTCACTGGGATTTCTGATGATTGTTTGGGTTCATTTTTGGGACTTGTTGAAGCCTTAGATGTGTAGGTTGCTGGAATAGGTTCCTAGGCTCACAATAGAGGGGAAAAACCTAGCCAAAGGCTTTAGATAATCATACACAAGTATTATCCTATCCTCAATCTATTTGGTGTTGTTAACACCCACAGATATTAAGGCCTCCACTGGCACTTGTGGTTCTTCGATCCTGGAAGGATATTTTTCCCAATGAAGGAAAAATGGATAGGTGAGAAAAATAAAAGGGAAATTTAATCTAACTATGAATGAAACCTAGACTAATTCTATACTACTCTAAGAAATATATTTTGGTTTGTTCTCAAATTAACCTGAAATGAAAGACTGATAGGTATTTAACCATACTTAAGAAAAATGTAAATAAGATTTATTACTTATCAATTCAATTTACAATCAACCAATAAAAAATTGACTGATGGGAACTTGAAATTAACACATTCAAGGTTAACCTGTAATCAGTATGTCAATTGAAAAATTAACATATATAATCAAATTTACTGTGTAATCATTTGCAGAAATAGATAAATATTTTGTTAGAATAAAATCTTTCAACACTTTGTCAGTACATGAATCATTAGCAGAGGGAAACCAAGGCTATAAATAGATGCACTTATTGATCGCAAAATACTAAGAGTAACAGTGATCCATTTGAAACGAAAAAATCAGTATTTGTCATAGAAACTTGATGAAGTAAACATAAAGATATTTGAAATAATAACATCACTACATTAAATAAAGTTTGCAAAAAATTACAAAACCTCAAGTAAACAGAGTATCTCCAATCTCTTGTCCAGATTTTTTTTCCTCCCAGAAAATCATCCCTGGTACATGTGAATTATACCCTTTAAATAACAATTACAAAAGGATGAATCCCCATGAAACTGGGATCACAATATCATCATATAACTAGTAGCCAAGAAAATATCTCCACTTATTCCAAATCTCCAACAATTCATCTATGTTTGGGTAATTTACAGATTCAAACCCAAGCTGAATATTGCACTTAAAATTATCCATTTCAGTTTTGGCCAACTTATGCAAAATATGGATGAAAATGTCGATTGTTTTCACTGATTTTACCACACATGGTTGATCACACTTTTATGGCCTTCCCTGTCCCTCTGCAGACTCTTTGGACCCCTTGGACCATTATTGCACCTTTGATGTTTCCAATATCAAACCTAAAAAAACCTATTATTTGTTGTACACGACTTTTAATCCCTTTATCACATATATACGTGGATATTACCCTTAAACCTGTGTACATTGGCGATGTGTGCATAAGTCCAAATATTTTTGGAGTTTTCCTTGATGTGGATTTGAGTCATTTGTCTCTTGGCCTTCCATATGCCTCAATATCACTTGGATTTGAACTTCCATTACCCCATTGAAGCACTATATAAGGAACCTCTTGGATACATTGAAGAGGAGGAATTGAAGAGCAAGAAAACTATAGTCCATTATTTGCGTAGCTTGTTTATACTTGAGTCTACATCTGTTTGTCCCTCGGAGCACTTTGTGTTCTTCCCAAGCTTTCCTTTGCTTGTGAGATTGCTATTGAGAGATGGAGGATTGAGGTGGTGGAGGCCCAGGTGGAGGACTCAGTTTCTCCAGTTTGCAGACATGCCGACAGAGGTTGTCACTTATGTAATCTCTAATTTTATTAATAGAAATATCTTTTATTGTCCAATGATGTGCATTTAAATGAATATTGAATCCATGGATGCATTTAATTTCTTATGCATTATTGATTATATATGCTAGAGTAGGCCTAACACTTTACTATATAGCATGCTTTCCTTGTTTACTGTTGTTGAGAGTAAATTGCTAAAGCAAGCGGTATTGGAAAAAGCTCAATGGTGATCTACTTCAACCGTCCATAATAAGGTATGATTTGAGATACCTTAGTGTTAGATGTTTTATTTCTCTTTCATATTGTGAAGGGATATATTTCTGTGGTTTCTCTATCTGTTGTGGTACACCCCAAGCCATCGAAAGTTTTCTTCGTAACAGAATTGGCGACTCCAGTGGGGAAGTTCCTATTTTTTTTTCTTTGGGGGTTTTTCGGCATTCAATGTGCTTGTATTGCTCTGATTTCTCTGTTTTTGTGTCGGGCTTGGGGGCATGATTTCCCAGTAGTGTCTTGTAGGAGTAAATTTTGTCTCATCTTGTCTATTGACCTTATTTTTCTATCTTTTTCTTCCTGTACGTGGGTTTTTCTTTCACAGTCACATGTACACGTAGGTTTTCCTGGAATAGTCGCGTATGTACGCAGGTTTACTGAGAACAGTTGCGTATGCCCTGATTTTTTTATTTTTGGGGAAGATTAAGTGTTGTTGGGTGATTTTGGATGATTGCTAAGTCTTCTTTGATGCTTCTGGAATCTGTATCTCCCCTATGTTTCTAAACAGAGACTCTTTTTTATTTGATTTTTGAAAATTTTCTTGTCATTTCATTTTCTATTTTTTGTTTTGAGATTAGTGAATTAGGTCTCTTTTACCTTTGTACTTTGCTTGGCTACTGTCTGTGACTGGTTGTAGAGTCTGAGGGCTGTAGAGTCATATTTTTGCTTTTTATCTCATTTAATCCAAAAGTAGAAAAACATTTTCCTTTTTGCATAGTTATGCATTCTTTTCTTTTTGCATGAGCATGGTACTTGCATTAGGTTTTCTTGGTGAATATTAGTTATATTTTCAAATAGGAATGATTGCATATAGATTTGAAGGAAAATTTTTGCACTTCACGGAGTAGCATACCCTATTTGTCATTTGACACAGTGCATTTGCATTGATTGTTAGGTGTGCATTTTACTTCTTGTTGTGTCATAACATCATTAGTTGCACGATCATTTACCCTTTGACTAATAAAGCCAATTAAAATCAACGCATAATAAAATGAATTACACTCTTTTCTTTTCTAGGGTGCACCAACAAGACTAGGTTTTAGGGTCTTAGAATAGTTCATTGTGAGTTAATTCTCCAAGACCACTAAACAAAACAATTAGGTATCTGTCCAGGTGAGAGTGTGAAATCCTTTATATAATTAGTGTTTCTCAAGATCTTCCACTTACAAGGGAGTTAAGCATGAGGCAGTGTGAGAAATTGTGATTGGGATGACCCCTGATTGTGACTGATTAGCACTGGAGATATTCGTATATGGGGGCCTTTGAGGTATTGGATAATGAACCCTTGGGGTACTAGTTGTGCTTTCAAGCTTCGGGCTTTGCTACCCTTCCCATACGTTCAATCCCACCTGCGAATTTCCACCTAAGAATTTATTATATCGACGTGACCTTAGTTTCCTTACCTAGGTTGTCGAGGGGGTATTTGCAGAGGTTATTATGTAGGTGTCTTGGCTAGGTAGGGGTCAGACAGCATAGTCATTATATGCATTGAAGATAAGGGCCACTATAATTGGTTATGAACCTCTTCTTGTTGTGTATGGGAGTCTCCTAGGTAAGACATATCTACTTCATTTGGGAGCTCACATATCCTACCCTTTGTTTTCTTGTGATTTGGATTTACATTTTTAGCTGTATGCTCTATGCATGCTAGTTTTCCTAGGGTTTACATAATTAGATTGATTCCTTTTATTTTTGAGTCATTGTGTATTTGAGCATGACACCCCGCCATTCCACTAGTACAAAAGCGCGGATTTTTCCATGGAGGTTTTCCACGTTTCTTACTTTTTGGTGTAAAATCCGATGTAACAGGAATGAGGCGTCGTTGTATCCACGCCTAGCTGTCGTTGTATCCATGCCTGGACTCTTAGATGTCATTGTATCCACACCTAAACTCTTGGACGTCACTGTATCCACGCTTGACCGTCTCTATAGCGACGGCACCGTCTTTTGTTGAGTTTTTACAACGGTCAAGTTGACCGTCTTTAGGAAAATTTGTGTTTATTTTGGAAATGGAGACGAACTCAGAGGTACCCACAACGTCAAATGAGCACACAATCTAGTGAATTTTTATATAGCTTGTTGTGTATATCATACTAATGGATTTGTTAAAGAAGAAAATTACAATATTACACGCATTTTCCTAATAATACCATGCCATGTGGTCACATACCTTCTACTTCATTTTCATGCATTGGCAATGAAGGAGAACCATATTGTCACGACATGTCACTACTCATTAGAAACATACTTAGGTCCATAGGAGAGTCGAGTAACAAGCTCACACTTGTTCACAAGTAAAGCATTGGTTGGGTCATTTTGAATCTCACCTTGATGTCACAGTAAAAGAATCACCACCCAAAGAAAAAGAAAGGTTTGCTTATAATAGCAGTGGTTAGTGAAAGAGGAAACTACTTGTTGAAAGAGTTTTATAACATTAAAAATAAATGCAAGGGATAATAAAATAAAAATAGGAGCCTCCCTACTAATTTTTTATTGATATTAAGCTTCATATCAATTTTAATCTTAATTAAAAGGTGTCTATCTGAATGTCATTCACTTGACTTAATATTTGTGAATGGATTTTTATTATCGTCATGTCAAATTTGAATTGATCATGTTCACTTCTATATAAATGTATATCATGTAATCATGTTTATACCTTATCCCCTTTATATTTGTTTGGATATTAATATATAAAAATTAAATATAGTTCTCCATTCAAATTCACTTAAACTAATACCATTGAAGTTCTAAGAATGTGAATAACTGCAATGATCATGTATGTAATAAAAACATCTCAAATATTTGAAATCATAAAAGTTATATCGTAAACATATCTCAAAATTTTGAGTCATAAAGGTCATATGATTTGTATTTTATAATCATGTACTGAATAAGGTTCATATTTTTATCTATTTCTATGCTCTTACACGTGAT
>LPNX011193472.1:0-40275 GCA_001517045.1 Pseudotsuga menziesii
GTATTGCAGTGTCTCGGTTGGTAAATTTTAAATTATTAAATGAATTGATTAAGGAATGGGTAAATTATGGGTTTGGCCCAACAAGTCAAGTCCCTTCGACTACACTAGCAACCCAGATTTGCAAAGCACTCTTTTCATTTTTGACACGGATCTATTCTGTTATTTTTTGCATAAGTTAATTCCGCAATGTATCTTGAATATTGTGTATCTATTTGAACTAAGGGTTGCTAAAGTAAATCTTACTTGCAGTAATTGGTAATTTCTAATTTCATTCCTTTAAAAAAATCCTAGAAAATTGTGTTTCCTGCTTTCATAGTTAGAAACAACCTTAGATTAATTTTCATAAGGGTCCAAACCCCTTGGCTTTACTAGGAGTTGTCCTAGATGGAGGAGCCGAGTATCAAGGGACAGCACTTGGCTCGAGCTTGGCCCCAAGGTCGCACCTAGTGGCTTGAAGATTTCTGCCACGTTACCCGAGGTGCGAATTAGGCGGAAACATGTAGCATTGGACAAGTACTTCTGCATAGGCCAAGTGTCGAGCATGCAAGAGTCGTCTAGAAGACCTCTATAGGAGATTGCTTGAGGAGTAAGAGACTTTTTGTATCTCTTTCCTAAATCTATCTTAGGAAAAGCACATTATTAACTTAATGTTGGCTAATGACTAAAAAGTGACTTAGGGCCCTTGGTATTTGACAACCCATGGTATTGGCCCAAGGTATTTTTGTCATTGAGATGTTATAAACTCAGCCTAAGTGAGAGGAGACACGGCAGTCACACAGAGAGAGGGGATCTCGCTAAATGCGTGGAGAAGTACTTCCATCCAAATGGATGGGCAAGGTTTGAGGAACGGAGCAAAAGGGGCAGCAAGGAAGATAGCAGCCAACCAGCAAGATCGAAGGGCTGATCTTGAGGATTGCAAGCTTGGCTATTTGTTCATTTATTAATAGGTTTTATATTAATAAATATATATTTTTTGCTGGTTTTTCCCCAGTTGAAATTTTCCAAGGTAAATAACTATGTCGATTGTGTGCGATTTCCTGTTTCATTCTGCTGCGTGATTTGTTGTGAAGTCAGTGTGATTTCAGTTAACAACTGTCATAACTTGCTCAAGAGTATAAATCAGATCTGGGTTCTTAAAACTCAACAGTCAAAAGTCATAGAGTGAGAACAGGATAACAACAACGACTTATGTTGAAGCAAGATGACTAGCAAAAAGGGACCATTCTTCTATATGTATGTGCAGTATTTGGTGCAATGAGGATTTATATTTTAATTGGAAGGTAGTATCGGAGGCATTAAATAAGTATATATTGAAATATGGATACATTCTAGAAAAGCATGTGTCAAAGAAAACCTTGGAGACATAAACTCAATATTGTCTTGCACACTTTAACTGATCACCACCTTCACCTTTTGCAGCACTATTACTCAACCAGAAGACACCAAAATATTAGAACACATTCATCCTCATGGATCTAGGGTTTAGATTGCCACTGCTTTGTCTTTGTATTCATGGCATGGCATGTTGAAAATAGCAGCACCATGAGATATTTTCCAATGTCAGGCCTTAAGTGGCCACCCTGAAGCTAGCCAGGGAGATTTGGAGAATCAACCAGATCTTTGAGCCATGGCAGGAGTCAGGACTGAGGACGAACAAGATGCTGACAAGAAACCTTGCGAGTCAGGCAAAAGCCAGGACGAATGTACACAAGTCTTGTGAGCTAGACAAAAGTCAAGGGAGCCTTGTGAGCCATGTGCAAAATCCAAGGCAAAGTCTTATGAGCCTAGTTCAACAGGCAAGGCCAGTTTAGCAAAAGCCAGAACAAACGAACAAGTTCTGTGAGCTAAAACTACACAAATGGTTTCTTCTTTGTTAAAATTGCTAAGTGTAATATGTAAAGAGCTAGTGTGACCATGTCCACCATGAAAAAGTTATATTTGTATAAGTGTGAATGAACTCCTATGTAAATGGCTAAGTCATGAAGTAAAGTGTAAATGTGAATGCTAATGTAAAGGGTTAAATGTGAAACGGAAATGTGTTAAAAGATTCAAAGTTAATCCAAGTAAAATTGACTCCTTGTAAAAGTCAAAGTTAACCAAGGAGGAATCGATTTCTATAAGGAAGATTTGAATGATAGTTAAAGAGACCTCTAGAAGAAATCAAAGATAACCATGAAGACTTCTAGAACAAGGAAGTCTTATCCTTATCCAAATCAAGCCTATTCTAGAAGCTCTTCCATTACCTTAAAAACAGATCTCATGTCACATCAACAGATCATCAAATCATGAAAGTTCAGCTCTGTCAAATAACTTACAACAGCAATCTTCAGATCAGGTCGTTGGGGGTTTGGAGATAGTTTTTCTCAAGGCATTTTGCAGATCCATATAGCAGATATCAATCACTTCAATTATAGATCAAGTCGTTCTGAAAAAGGGCGTGTTTAAGGTCAGTTCCAGGCAATAAAGGTCCTGCAGTTTGCTGGTCCTATAACAGTCCATAAGCAGAGATCAAAAGGAGGTCATACAAGATCCGTAAAGATTTGAGGATTGATCAAGCCTAATCTATTTCTGCATCAAGGGTTTGAAGCAGGCCATACAGAGCAAAGATAATTTCAGCCTTTCAGAGGATCTTCTCCTCAGGCGTTTTGGTCAAGACTTGAGTCAGGACGAATGAGATGCTGACAAGAAACCATGTGAGTCTAGAAAAAGCCAAGACGAACGCACACAAGTCTTGTGAGCTCGACAAAAGTCAAGGGAGCCTTATGAGCCATGTGCAAAAGCCAAGGCAAACCTTATGAGCCTAGTTCAACAGACAAAGCCAATTTAACAAAAGCCACAACAAATGAACAAGTTCTGTGAGCTACAACTACACAAATGATCTCTTCCTTGTTAAAATTGCTAAGTGTAATATGTAAAGAGCTAGTGTGACCATGTCAACCATGAGAAAGTTATATTTGTATAAGTGTGAATGAACTCCTATGTAAATGTCTAAGTCATGAAGTAAAGTGTAAATGTGAATATTCTAAAAATGTAAAGGGTTAAATGTGAAATGGCAAGGTGTGAAAAAAGTCAAAGTTAATCCAAGTAAAATCGACTCCTTGTAAAAGTCAAAGTTAACCGCGGAGGAATTGATTTCTAGAAGGAAGACTTGAATGATGGTTAAAGAGACTTCTAGAAGTCAAAAGACTTCTAGAACAAGGAAGCCTTATCCTTATCCAAATAGAGCCTATTCTAGAAGCTCTTGCACTACCTTAAAAACAGATCTCGTGTCACATCAACAGATCATCAAATCATGAAAGTTCAGCTCTGTCAAATAACTTACAACAGCAATCTTCAGATCAGGTAGTTGGGGGTTTGGAGACAGTCTTTCTCAAGGCATTTTGCAGATTCACATAGCAGAGATCAAGCACTTCAATTATAGATCAAGTCGTTCTGAAAAAGAGCATGTTTAAGGTCAGTTCCAGGCATATAAAGGTTCTGCAGTTTGCTGGTCCTGTAACAGTCCATACGCAGAGATCAAAAGGAGGTCATACAAGATCCTTAAAGATTTGAGGATTGTTCAAGCCTAATCTTAGAATCTATTTCTGCAGCAAGGGTTTGAAGCAGGCCGTACAGAGCAAAGATCATTTCAGCCTTTCAGAGGGTCTTCTCCTCAGGCGTTTTGGTCAAGATCAGTCTTCCGTATCTGCCATTCAAAGTCTGTAAGGTTAAAGTCCTTGAGCATTGATGTAGTTGAGTTCCTTTCTCATGGTATGTACTGTTGCCCTAGAGGCTTTGAGATTTCAGCTCTCACACTTGTAATAAAAGACGTAGATCATTTTTGTGCATAGGGTTTTCACCCACATTGGGTTTCCCCAGGATAAATCTCTGTGTCTCTTGTGATCTTAATATTTGCACTGTTATTCTAGTTTAAGTTTCCGTATTGTGTTGAAAAAGAAGATAAAAAGTTATAAATTCTAACAGTATCTGGGTCAGGCCTGTTTTTAACATGGCACAGATACTTCCAATGTAGGCCTTGAAAACCACAAAGAGCTTATGAACATAGCTAAGTGGACAAACTTTTCCAATCGATGGACTGCTGACTATACACCTACCTGGACTCCTCTCCTCTCAACCATCATATAGAAATGTTAAGTGGTAAACCATGGTTTTGACTCATGATGATGAGATACATTTATATATTTGATGTCATTTTGTATTGGTTGTCCACTTCTGAATCCTCGATTGGACAGCCATCAGGATTCTGTATTCTATATTGACTTTGATGTATCATTTTTTTTAGCATCCACATCATATATATTAGTGCTTTTTCCATATTGATGTGT
Source organism: Pseudotsuga menziesii (assembly GCA_001517045.1). Lineage (NCBI taxonomy): Eukaryota > Viridiplantae > Streptophyta > Pinopsida > Pinales > Pinaceae > Pseudotsuga > Pseudotsuga menziesii. The sequence goes on from LPNX011193472.1 coordinate 4,326, forward strand.
CAATGTGTTTATTTGATGTTTTTGTTGGTTTATATGTTTAAAATTTTGAAAAAAAAAATACTTTTTGTATTTTATATGCTTGCCACAGTTTGCTGATTTTTTTGCTGATGTGGCCGAGTAGTATTCCGGACCCTCGTCAATTTTTTGCCGATGCCGATTTTTTCAACAATGGTACAGAATCACAGACATTCCCTTAGAACAGCATGATAAACTTTATTTCGTCTGTACCATTTCACTTATGAGAACCATGGAAGTCAGAACTCAGAGAAGGAAGAGGAAAAGACAGAACCCACCAGCAGTCATGAACAACTTGTTGACAGAGGAAAACAAACTTACATGAGACATTGGTCCTAGGCTCATTACCTCAGAGCCGCAAACTTTATTTCGTCTGTACCATTTCATTTATGAGAACCATGGAAGTCAGAACTCAGAGAAGGAAGAGGAAAAGACAGAACCCACCAGCAGTCATGAACAACTTGTTGACAGAGGAAAACAAACTTACATGAGACATTGGTCCTAGGCTCATTACCTCAGAGCCACTCAATAGATTTATTTTGTCTGCATGATTTCAATTATGAGGAGAACCATGGAAACCGGAACTCAGAGCAGGATGAGGGGGGGAAGGCAGACGCAGAACCCACCAGCAGTCATGTGAGGACTGAAGAGACATTGGACCTAGGCTATAAGCAGTAGAATGCCTCACAAAGGGAAACAAGGATATCATTGAAGACGATCTAGAAATGGTGAGGAACAAAATGTGTAAGTTATGTTAGTCTTGCAGAACATGGACCTGATGATGGAGCTCCTATCCAAACATGTGAAGGAAAATTCTTATCATGTGAGTAACAGAATCTCAGCAATGGTGTCCACTGTCAAAAATGAGACCCTGGTTATCAACAACAAGCTTCACATGATCAACACAGACGTGGAATCGACAGAGCCACAGAGACCTGAGAAACCTGAAGGCTACAGTATCAAGTGACATTGGGACCACTCCTGGAGACTCTTCTGGCAGGCAACTCTCTGTTGTGTGAGGGGAAAATCTGGAAAAATTGGATACTCACCATCAGTCAGGCAGGAGACCTTCATCCAGATAAACTAATATTCCAAACTGTTAAGGGCCTATCTATGTTTCTGGTATTGTATTATCCTATGGTCGATGATTGCTGTGTCTATGTCAACCAGTAGAATCGACAGTAAAACTTTGAATGTATTCCGGTTTCCTGCAGCGCTGGACCTTCAGGTCATCTTGTTTAATTGCTAGTAAGTTATTTAGTAGTAACCCTTACCAGCCTACTCTCTGTTTTGAACTGGTATGCCTGAGGAGAGAAGCTCTGTATGCAATACCCATGTTTTTTGGTTTGTATTGAATGTCTCCTCCCCATATTTGAAAATATAAATATAAACCTTTTTCAAGCCAAAAAATAGCTGCGTATAAGAATTTTAAAAAACTAACCAGGAAATCTAAATGTTAAAAAAAAACGACTTCCCTCACCTGTTCCACTTTGGAGGTCATGTAATCAACCTCCTGCCTCAATCTTTCCTTCTCGGAATTTTCATCCTCTTCTTTCTCCTCGACTCCTGCCTGCACGTCTTGGACAATGTCCCTGGAGGAAGCATCAACCAGAGTCGAATCCATCCTGCTAAATCTAGCTGTAAAAACCCTCTAACTCACTTGCTCTGTAAAATACCTTTGTACAAACACCCTACATGCTCAAGCCTTTCTCTTATGGAACAATCCGTTAAAATCTATCACACTACCCTGCCCCTTCACATTCCGATTCACTGTACCTCCAAAATCTCTGACTTCGTGAGTTGAAATCAAGCCCAAGGCCAAATTTTCGGGTGGGTGAAAAATTATGCCCTAAAGCTGACAAATTTAGCCCTTTTTGCCAAATTCATCGACACATTACTTCTCCACTCTTCCCCAATACTACAGTCACAAATAAGCCTTCTCGCAGCCAACTATATCCCGAATATTGCTGAATTTATCGTCGCATAACAACTCTCTTCTCAAAATTTCCCTTCAGTGTGAAAGCTAATTTTAAACAATGTCCCCAAATCTGGGCAGGGATATCAAATTATACCTCAAATGCTGCACAGATTAACCGAGTCATTCATCAGAAAAATGTAATGCTTCCAAATTACTACATTTGTTCGCCTGAGAAGTAAACTTTTTAAAAAGCTTTAAAATGTTCGTTTCTGAACCAAAATTTTGAAACATTAAATTTATATGAGGAGTGAGATTGGCCGATCGTACCTGTGGAAGCAGGTTAAGCTGACTGCTTTTGAAGGTTTGGAGTTTCGAAATATTTGTTCGAGATTCGACCTTAAATCGTCTTCCTTGTGCTTGCTCGGCTATAAAGGGCAATATTATCAAGCTGCTACCTTGGAAGATTTAGAGTTTCGATTTCTTTGTCCGAGCTCTGACCCTAAATCGTCTTCCTTGTACTTGCACAGCTTTAAATGGCAGCATTTATTCATCGTATCTGTTTTTAATTATATATGTGAGTTTCTGAACTGGTTTCTCCACCTCGTAAAGATATTTATGGAGTATAGAGCCAGAAATTAGAGGTCCCCGACAGGTACCCTATTAGAAGTGATCGATTTTAGTCAACCAACATTGACTTAACAATGGATTTTCAAGAAGTTCAATATGAAAAGAAATACATTTGGTGTTTAAATTTTCATGGAATGTACATGTTATGCGACGATAAATTTAGTCTTTACTTGTAGGTTTTGCATGGTATTGTGTGGAGGTTTTGCATGGTATTGTGTGTGTGGAGGGTGTATTATTTCTATGTACATGTTTTTTTCTTGTAATATCTATGTGGGTGTATTATTTATTGGTTATAATGTTTTTTATTTTCACTATATTGTTAGTTGTTGTTTATTACAATAAATTTTGACATTGTTCCATGTGTTATGACAGGATGGTTATGGGTTTTGAATTTGGGTGGAGACACTTATAGCCTCATATCCCAAACATCCAACTTATAAGAGAAACCCATATTGTCCCTATTATTGAATGGTGGGGAAAGTGATAGCCTATATATGTGGGTGTATTATTTCTTGGGTTATAATGTTTTTTTTTTCATTACAATAAATTCTGACACTGCCGCAGGTGTCATGTTAAGATGGTCATGGGTTTTGAACTTGGCTGGGGACACTGATAGCCTAGTGTCCCAACCATCCAGCCTACAAGAGGAACCCATATTGTCAGTTACTGTATTAACTAGAGTTTGGGGAAGAGTAATTATGTGATTAAATGATATAATGGGAAGGTATTCAAAGTTTTGGATGTTATTGAATAGTGGGGACAGTGATAGCCTATTGTCCCAACCACCCAGCCTACAAGAGGAACCTGTATTGTCAGATACCTATTAACTAGAGTTTGGTAAAAAGTAATTATGTGATTAAATGATATAATGGGAAGGTATTAAGGGTTTTGGATGTTATTGAATTCATTTGTTTATCATTTTTGTTAAATTAATAGTCACTTTTAACAAAGATTTTTAAAATGATGAAATATCGTATTAAGATTTTTATAAATTAATTTGGTATCTCACATGTGTTAAATTTCTTTGTGAATTGGATCTAATACTAGTGGTTGGGGGATGGAGTGTTATCCTCTCTACCCAAGTTCTATTCTCCTAAGTGATATGTGGAACTCATAATAAAACATCACTACTTAAGGGGAGCCCTAGGAGAGGAGTTATAAAGGATGGTAGACGTTAGTTAGGGTTAGGGTTTGGTTTTGTTGAGTGGTGGTGGACATGGGTTTCTCCTAGTGTCATGGCGGAAGCTCAGGGTAATTTCTTGCATATTTGGATGACAAGATCCTAGAATGGGTGGCCCTGGAGATGGAGAAGACTTTGACCGGTGGAATATTCTGTTCAGATGAAGAATTTAAAAGAAGTGTTTTGTATGTAATGGTGGAGGTTAATCTGGTGCTTCGTTGGGCCTAGGTGTTGTGGGTGTTGAGGTCGTTGGGATTTGTCCAAAATCCAGAATTTCTTATGCTTTTGCTCCTATTGTCTCGGGTGAGCAGACCTGGTAGGTGAAGGGTCGTCTAGTGATTTCTCAGTTGGTACATAGGGATATATCCATGGAATCGAGGCGTCTTTTAGAGTGGAACTCGATTTTTCCCACGATCCTGGTGGAAGGGGAGAGTCAAAATAGGTTGGGGTTTGTGTTAACCCTGGTTCGAGAAATGGTGTTAAGTTTGTCCTTATTAGGGGAAAGAAGGAAGTCATGGTTTTGGCAAGCGCATATTCAAGAAGAAGGCCAGGACTAAGAGGACTCTGAAAGCATATAGATATTTTGAGGAACCTATCTATATGACTATCAGTAGTGATCTACAAATGGATAGGGTGCCTTGTCTAGTGTTGAGAATCCTCATTGGTCGCCTTGAATATGTCTCTTTGAACAAGCAAGAGTTCGTGGACTAGATCCAGGTAAATTGTAAATCGTTGGTCAATTATTCACCCAAGATTAACATGTTATTCAATGGGTGGTTATGTTTTCATTTCCTGTCGACGGTGGCAGCAACGAAAAATCCTTGCCAAACCATGGGTCAATAGGGGTGGTTCGTTGGTGCTTAAAAAATGGCATCCTATTTTCAATCTAGAGAAAGAATATGTGATGTTGCGACATCTATAGTGTTTGTTGTCAAGGTTCCTTATCCAACGTTAGTCTCTCCCGGTGTTTGAGGATTTAGTTGAAAGGATGGGAGGTTGATTCACATGAAAAAGGACATGTTGTACGCGGAAGACAAGTGAATAGCAGCATATCTAGTCGAATTGGATGTATCGAAAGGGTTTCCAATGGAGGTAGTAATTCAATGGGGGGATGAATCCTTCTTTCAGTGTTTGGATTATAAGTGTTTTTAATGCAAAGAGAATAGCCATTTAAGGAGCCAGTGCTCAAGGAAAAGTCTTAGCGTAGGGAAGGATGGATCCAAGTCCTCGGTTGCAACACAGTTGTGGATCCTTGCTTTCAACCACCCTTGTTGGAGGTTACTTCGAAGAGTCTTGGATGCTCCAATGAGTCCTTCAAAGGTTTTTCAGGCTCGTCTTTGTCTTATATCATCAGTAAGCTAGAAAACCTTCCACTTTCTTCATTTAATTATCTTTCTATGCAAGATTTAGATTTAATTAAGTGTTGTTTGAGAAAGGGGAGTCTTCCTCATTAAGTTGGGATTTGGAGGTTGGGTTTGGGACAAACCCTAGCTCTAAGGGTTTGGATCTGATTGGGAAGGCTACATCCCTTTTAGTTTAGGAGTATTAATTCATTTTCATCTGTTAGCATATGCTCATGTCTTGTGTGTCTCTCTTGAAACACCTTATAGCCCTTGTAAGTTGTGGGAGGGAGGTGGATGTTTCATTGGCTTGGGTTTCAAGTGTTGTGATCTTTGAGTCGTCTCCATATGATTTTTTATTTTTTTTCCAGATAGGGAGGGTTGTTAGTGCAGGTCTTCTCTGATTAAGGGTCCTTTGTTGGTTTATTCTAACAAATCATCTAGGGAGTCAGTCTCCCATGTTAACTATATTCATTTTCAAAATGTGACCATTAGGAAGAAAAACCCAAAAAAAGTTTTGTCCTTAGTGTTGTAGGTGGATCCTGGAGTTCCTGCTTGTTAATATATCTCTCATGGTCCCCTCTCTTCTAGGATGAAAGTTGCAGCTAGACAATCTTCTTTTTCTTCAATTCTATGGCCTCTTAAAGCAAAGCAAGCCTCGAGTTTGGTGGATTGATGTTTGTTCTTTCCTTCAACATAAGGGGGATAGGGGGATCTCCCAAATTTTATGCCTTGAAACGTATTTTTGCGAGTATTCATTTGGATTTGGTGTTGATTCAGGAGACTATGTATGGTTGGCAAGGGTTGTGAATTTTTCCTTTAGTTGTTCACAGTGTGGGAAAGTTGTGTGTCGGATGCAGCTAGGAAATCTGGTGGTTACTGGTTATTTGGAACCCTGTTGTGATTGTTCTAAAGAAGTTTATCTCTGCTGCTAATATCCTTTTGGAAGGGAAGTTTAGGGGACTGGAGGAGACATTTAAAATCCTGAATTGCTACGGCCCATATTTAAATTAGGAGGAGTTCTAGGAATCATCGGTGATGAGCTACATTATTCAGGATCCCTTCTTAATATTAGAAGGTGACTTGAATATCACCTTGGATGCGAGTGAGATATGGGGTAGATGTTCAAGAGTCGATCTGTTTTCTAGTTTTTTCAAGATAAAAAACTTGTGGATGTAGTTTTTGATCTGATTGCTCCCACCTGACGGAATGGTAGAGTGGGGTTGTTGGCTGTTTCTAAATGGTTTGATGGGTTCTTCGTAGTATAATATTTGGCGGATTTGGTTCTTCAATATCAGTCTTAGTCTTATAACTCAGAGGTGTTAGACAACATCCCTATTATTTTGGAACTGGAGCTTGAGAAGAAGATACAACATTTCCCTTTCAAATTTAACCATGTATGGTTAGAGGATGATGAGCATTTATGTATATTCATGAAAAAAAACTTTAATATGTGTTTTTGGACTTCAAAAAAATGTATTGTAAATGTGATTATTATCTTTTTGTTATTCAAAGTCCAAGAACTTAATCCTAGCTACCCATAAATATAAATGTTTAACAAAAATACTGAAATGGAAAACTGGAACACCCGAAGTGTTTCTTAGCTTCTTCATTTACCTGGTTGCACGTTAACAATGGTGAACCCCACTAAATGCTAGGTAAACTACAATAATCTCTACTTCAACCTTTGTTAATAATTATGATGGTGAACCAAACAATTTCGAAAATGTGTGTGTGTGTGTGTGTGAAATGGTTTGGTACACCATCATAATTATTAACAAAGGTTGAAGCAACCATTTCATATATATATATATATATATAGGGCCAATGGGAGAATTCAGATCATTGCACCACATCTCTGACATCTTTTGACAACAACCAAAGAACAGATAGTGTTTTTTGAAGCGCTAACCTTCACACACATTTGCAGGGAACTAAATATGGAAGCCGACAAGCTATCTAAATTAGCCCTCGCTCTACCCCCAGGACTTACGGAGGTGGAAGAAAAAAGCGATGACCAGACATATAACCAATTTTTAATTGTGTAAGAAGAAAGTTTTGAAGAAGGAAACAAAGAAGAAAATAATATTTTGAAAAGAAGACCGACTCAAACTAGGAATACAATAGAATGCTAAAATTTTCAGAAAATGTATAGAAGCCATAAAAGCCAAACTTGTTGATGTAAGCTCTGTATGGGCAGTTCAAGTTTATTCATATAGAATAAAGATATTTTTTCCATTGTGTGTGTGTGTGTGTGTGTGTGTGTGTGTGTGTGTGTGTGTGTGTGTGTGTGTGTGTGTGTGTGTGTGTGTGTGTGTGTTCCAACATATCTGTCCTACCCTCCTCCAAATAAGTGAGCATGGTAATGTTGTTTCTCTTTCTATGGCGCCTCAATTGGTGTCATTCATACCATATGACATTGAGTATCATGTGTTATTCCTTTGAGTCCTTGTAACTTTATTAACGGCTCCACTATGGAAGTTTGGATGAACATCAAAATTCAATAGAAGGTTTTAGTGATTCCTTCTCCATTGTTTTGGGTAGGTGGCAATCTCTGGAAAACTTTGTTTCACTATAAGTTATGAAGTTTATTGGTAAATTGTATGAAGCAAAATCATATAAAAAAATGAAAAGTATGTTTTATATATATATTTTTAAAATGTTTATAAATAATAATATAAAAAGTGGAAGCGTATATATAATGGACTTTATAACTCTTCCTTAAAGCTAATAAAACTAAAATAAATTTTGGATAATTTATCAAATCTAATGAGTGGGCATCTTTGATCAACATATCACTCTTAGCCAAGAGTTTGTGATGTACCTCATCCCTCCACACAAAACAAATGGTAGATAAATCGTTGATATTGTGATAAAAAACAAACTTACAAGTTTTTTAAAATGAATAAGGCATGGATCCATAAGAATGCCATATCTCAAAGAATGTAATACAAACTAAAGAGGAACAATCCCCAAACATTGTAGAATGTTAATGAATTTTATCCTAAAGAAACATTAAATAATGATCCTCGGGATAACTCCAACAATGTTTGGCAAGCTAACATTCTTAAGAAATGTGCTTCATTGACTCTAAATAATGTCAAATAAGACAAAGGCCATTAGAAAGTTCACCACTTGCCAATTGACCCTCCCTTATATGGAATCCTCTAATAAACTACTAACCAAGCAAAAACTTTTAGTTGGAGATAAAATCAAACTAACCAAATATTGTAAAGTTGATACACTCATTTATCCTCTAAAACATTTGGGCATCCAATGTGCAATAATGACTAGTTAATGACTAGGAATAATAGATACCTATGATGAAGCATTAAATATAATCGTCGAGACTCATATTGAAGAAATGGTCAACCAAACCCCCAACTTTAATCCATCAAAAATAGCTCAAACATCCCAATATTCATTTTAAACTATTTTAACTCCAAAATAAGGCCTCCCCACTCCATAACTGAAAGAGATTGTTGGGCCTAGGGAAAGGTAAGTAGAATTCACTTAGAATTCTGCGTAAGAATGAAAAGAGCTAAGGCAAAATAAGAGAAAGGACTTGCGACAGAGGCACCGACAAAAAGAAGGAAGGAAGAATAGATGAAGGAAAAGAAGGAAAATGAAGTGTGATAGAGGTAAATAAAGAGGAAGGGGTTAAGGATAGAAGTAGTTGAAGAAGAGAAGTCGCGACAGAAGAGAAGTCACAACAGAAGAGAAGCCACAACAGAAGAGAAGTCGCAACAGAAGGAGAAGCTACAACATAAGAAAAGCCATGATGGAAGGAAAGGACATGAGAGAGAAAGAATGCGGCAGAGTAGAGCCATGTCAGAAGGCGTGTAGTGGAGAAATGGTTAGGAAGCTACAGGTCAGAAAGATTGTGGGTACAAGGTTGGATAGAGCTGGTGGAAGCCGCGACGTATGAAGGTATCTATGTAATTCAGGTCGTTAGTGCCTACTGACATGTGTCGCTAGAATAGGAAAGACAGTTTGTTGGCTAAGTGTAGGAAGTCGACTGAGAGAGCGACATGTAAAGAGTATGTAAAGAGTCTATAAAAGGAGGAACCCAAGTTGTATGTGGGTTAGCCTCTTCAGTGTTGTTACACTCAGATTGTATTATTTTGTTAGTTTCGCTAAGTGCATTGAGACAAGAATCTGCAGCTGAGTGCGCAGAAATGTAGAAGAGACTGAGTCAATCTAGGCTGTGTGCGGATCAATAGTAGAGTTAAGTAGAGGAATATTAGCGATAGAAGATAAGAGAGCATGAGAGGAGAAAGAAGTCTGTAAAGATAAGCGAGGAATATCTGGAACAGATTCTGCAGCTTAGTGCGCAGACCAAAGGTGCCATATATTCCTCATGCAGATGAAGAGCACCTTTGTGGTTTTTTCTCGAATGGGTTTCCATGTTAGAATATGTGTTATATGTGTGGATGGTGAATGTGTTTAAATCGCATATGTGTATGTTGTTATGAATGAATGCTTATGTATTTGCTTATGAATGAGTTTATATATATCAGTCGCACTGTTATAAGTTGAATGTATCTATGTTGCACTGGGGTTGTTGTTATATTATTTGCAAAGGAAGAAGTGTGTCGTAGTCTAACTATGCATAGTAAGCATAAATAATCCATCCACGGGATTTGGTCGAGCACCTTGGAAAAAGGCCAAGGGACATGGAATCCCCCACCCAACTGCGTAAACCTGGTGTTGGCAGTTACCCATAGAAAGATATTTTGGGTGAGACTACATCTGCGTCGTAGGTGTTGCCGACTAGGCTTTGCTCTGTCGAGACAATATCATGGGCTTTATTGTGTGTAAGAGAAAAGGGGACTGAACCTGGGTCAAAGAGACACCAATAAACCAACAGAGAGCCATGGGAAAGGATAACTAACTCTCAAGCAAATGAACGCCACTTCTTTCAAACTATAGAGGTAGAATTACATAAATCTCCCCATGACAAAATTACCTTCTTGTTTATCTTATGAACTTGATAATAAGGTAGCTCTGTAACACAAGAACCCTAGACCCTCCAACTCCAAAATGGACAAAAAACTCCAAAATAGACAATAAGTTAAAATCTTGATTTTCCCTACTACCCTCCTAATACCAATGGACCAGACCTACAACAACTTTCTAAGTCGACCATATTCTCCTAAAAATGAGCAAGCCTTAAACTTTAAATAAACAAGGTGAAGAGATATATCACATAAATTGAAGACCCCTTGAACTTTGCCTATATGTTTAGAAGACGTCGTTTGTTGTTGAAATAAGACCTCTTACTGCGATGTGAAAGTTTTTATTGTTCAAACCCCAGCCTGGTTTCAAGTATTGTTTCAAATTGTTTAATGCCCAACCCAATAAAAAATATGTGTTGCAAGTGAGTTGTTATCTCATAAACAATGAAAGTACCAAAAACACTAGGTGAACTTCACAAATTTAAAGGAATAAAATTAAATAAATCAACACTGTTAGTGGCAGAAATTGTTCTTAGACTACAAAAGAACAAGCCAACACAATCTCATAAAACACAATTAAGTAAGATAGGTTTTTTAGGGTTTTGGTTGTATTGTAAACAAGAGGGTAGAAACTTCACAATGCTAAAGCAAACACTAAATCATGCACAATTGAACGACTGAGATGCATAACATATAAAACATAAACCCAATATAATAATCATAGCATTGAATTACATCCACAGTTAACAAGCATTTCATGAATAATAACCTCAAACAAAAAATGAATATATTAACTGAGTGATTAGACAAATCAGAAATGAAACCAGCAAACAGGCTAAATAGGGCTTATAGTTGCATATATTTCATATTCAGTCTTTCAAAAATACATAAGAGTTTTTACACTTAGCTCATAAACCACAACTTGATAGCCTCCCCTTGCAACAAAAATCGAACCCTTGATCTTTTCTTAGCCTTACTTTTATCTTGTTTCTTAAAGACAGTTACATAACTGAACAAACTACCTTTAAGTCCTACTACCGAATTGTTCAATAAGACTTATCATTATACAAAAATAAAATAACTTTTTTCACAAACTAACTAATAACCACTGTTCTTAAAACACTTTACAAGTCCTTTGATGCCTCTGCTAAAAGAGCAATTCCTTCTAAAGCTTGAGTCTTCCTTTTTGCTTTTTGGTGCTCTATTTCCAAATCTTCAACTCTTTTTGTCAGTTCTTGATTCTGTTGTGTTAGCTCTTGAATAGTTTGTTTTAGTTCTGTAAACAGACTTTGAGTCTATCTTTTTCTTTTTAAAGCCTCCTTAGAAACTGTAATCAATTCCTGATAGTGGCTATTTACCTCTTCTAGATCTTCTCTCAGTCTTCTGTTGGCAGTGACTAATCCTTCATTTTTCTCCTGCAGGTACTCAATCTGATATTTGTACTGTTTGATATTCCTCTGTGAATTTTCATTTTTCAGAATCAATGTACTTCCCTTATGATGCTGGATGCATTTCTTCTGGCATCCAAGGGATTTTTAACTTCTTAAAAATATCCTCATCTTCTTCCATCTGCTCTGTCATGGCCACAGGCATTTCTGAATACTCTTTAGCTTCAATACTGCATTGGGTTGATTGCTCAGCAACCCTTCCTTTCTCCATACAAGAGCTTGATATAACTTAATGCTATTTCTTTAAATCACTTTGATGTTGGTCTAAAATTACCTTCTTTCGAACTTCCTCAAATATCTCTGAAATTTTGGTCTCAGTAAAAGTTGATTTATTTTCTGAAATCATTTGCTTTTTACCCTTCATGTCCTTTTCTTTTTTATCTTCATTGTCTTCAAACTCTTCCTTAGATGAAGAGTCCTCAATTACTGTAATCTTATTTTTAGCTAGTTTAGGGTTTAACAGTTTCTTCATATTCAATCTGAGTTTGTTCTTTGGTCTAGTCTTGGGCCTCCAAGTTGTTCCAATTTCTCCTAACATGCTTAAAACTTTCCCTTAATGTTTGATAGAAGCTAGCTGGACAACTTTTCTTTTTATCCCTCATGACATTGCCTCTTCTTCAGACTGTGTCTGTATCTTCTGTTCAGTATGAACCTGTTGATGCCTGGAAATTTGCAGGTAACAACAGCTAGGGATTCTCCCCAGTAAACGTTCCCAACTAGCATGTTACTGTTTGGTATGGGGAATCCGTCCGGTTTACGGTCCGGCTACCGTAGGTCAAGTAACAAAATACAAGGTTTTACCAGTTACGACCCGGTCCATCATGTATATTTTTAGTTTTTTGAATTTAAGTATGATATGCAAGTGCCTATCTAAAAATGTAGATTGATCGAGAATACGAGGAGCAGTCACAATGTGATGCGTAGGTTCTTACCTCTTGTCTTAACTCACTCGCATCTAAATCACACACAGTAAGAAACAAAAACTAACTATCTAACCTATCCCTAGGGAGCAAGATTATCATTTATCAATGAGTAATGTATTTCTGCACATGCATTAAGAAAAATCACAGACAGCTGTTACTTATTTTAAAACAAATGAACATTAATAGATATATGAACAGATAGCTCATTGTTTATGAAAAGCCTTCATTACTCATAGTGGAAATTTCATGGAATAAACTAGAGCGCATTCATAACAAGAACATAGGTTTAAAGAGTTAGAATGATCTCACAGTTAATGGACACAAGCTGAAAATGAAATAGTTCACATTCAACAAATCCATAACACAGCATTTGAAATCTTCCACCAAGCTTTCTCCAACAGGGAACTTGTAATTCTTTATTGCAAAAGGAAATAGTTCTTCTTACAACATACTCTCACAAATCTATCTGGGAAAAATTCCTCCGCTCTATCTAACTCTCCTATACTTATACTACAAGCAAAACTCTTTAGCTGCCCCTTGGTGACCTTTGGGCTCCCCCCAACCGTTCAAACCCACCCTTTTGTCTCTTTGTGAGTGCTCACGATTTATACAATACGTTACATTTCAGATTAAGTTTTAAGAGCACTTTATAAAAAGGGACCAACTTGGTAACTGACAAATTTTTCCCAAGCCTGGGCCTTTGCTACTATCGATTCTGCTCAGTAATCCATTGGTCTTTTTGAGATCCTGTTGATCTCAAACCTTCACTCTCTTCTTTTTCTTGAGCAACATCTTTACTTCTTTATGTTTCAGCTTCTTCTTTCCTTGCTGCCTCCCTTCTGCCTTGTCCTTTAGCCATATCTTCTTTGCAGTAATCATCCTGTCATGAACATATCAGATTTGTAGACCATTTAGCGTTTAACAAAGTAACACAAACCATATCAATACATGCATTCTGTAAAATGAACTATAAACAATATTAATGCTTGAAAAGATAAGGCAAAGGAAATCCTGCAAACTGGGTCTGAAATCCGCTAAATCCACTGTCCAAACTAAAATCACAAGCCCGATAAAATAGGCTCCCTGTCTCAATCCAAGCCGCATCTGGACCAAGTCAAAGTCTTATGACAAAGCATGAATCATAACAAAGTAACCGCCAATCCGAAACCCCAAATTGCGCTCTTCATCCTGAAGAAAAATGCCATGGAAGAATAGAGTAGAAACACACAAAAAAGGCGGAAAAAACCCTCATTGACGGGAAAAACACTCAGCATCAGGCGGAAACCTCCTCATCGACTAACGGAACAACTATATGTAGGATTGTTAGTTCATTAAGCTGCTGCAACGGTGGAAACCATATAGACTAAGGGTTATGGGGAAAAATTAAACGTCGACGAAATAAAGCGATAAAAGTTTTCATCCATGCATCGGAGATTGGAACTACTGCCCACTAAAACAACGACATCAGTGAGCAGAAGGACTAACAATAAAGCGTCGGCCGAACCATTCATTACGCAGCCGTAACAGCACAAAACAATCAGACTACGGCTTCCGATCAAAGTCATAAACCGTTCCGATGGCGAAGAAACAGAAAACAATGAAAAGCAATAAACCACAGAATCGATAAGGACAAGAACTAATTCATCGAAACGTTTGCCATTTTCCCTTCGAAACGACAACGACTTATAAGACTAACGCTCCGACAGTGATAACATAAAATCGTCGACAGTCCAAAAAACAACAAATAAAGGTGCATCGACGAAAATAAGAATTGTCCATCGGGATGTTCATTACTTACCCTCCGCAACGGCGGCTGTGTAGAGAACTACTGCCCCGATTCAAACTTTAATAAACTTTCGATAGCGAAAAATCATCGAAAACAAATCAAAGTTAAGCATTTAAATAAAACCAAGACTCCACAGAATCGACGAAAGTAAAACTATCCATCGGTGGCATAGAGAACTAATGCCCCAATTCGTTGTTCACTGACTTTTGACAGCGATCATCGGCAAAATCAAAACAAACGTTAAGTACTCAAATAAACCGAAATGTTTTTCAGTTGGGCGATGGAAATATTAGTTCACTTCACCTCCGAAACAACGGCGGCAAAGAGAACTAAAGCTCCGACTCAACATAAATAGACTTCTGATAGCGATGAAGGAAATCATTCAGATCAAAGGGCATCATTTTCAAATCAAACTTTAAACTCCACAGTAAAAAACAATGGCAGACAAAAAGCAGTTTCCGAAAAGAAGAAAAACAGTTTGACCTCAATTCAACTTCAAACAATCCAAAATGTAGCAGAGGGAAAAACAAAGTTCATCAATCCAAACACTCCCAGGCAAGATAAAATCAAAAGGAGGGTCCAAAATTTTTCAAAAATTTGGGAAAAAAGTTGCAGTTGCAACATTTGGCGACTACCTGGTGAACCCAGATCTCTGGACAATTTCTTCCTTAAGCAACATACTGTTTGACAATAAAACCAACATGTTGAATTCTTCTAGATGTCTAGATTTCTCAAATGGAAAAGGTATGTACTTTTAATCACTGATGATAGTCCAATTTAGGAAAATGGAAACCAAGATTTCAAAGTCAAGATAACTCTTTTGAGGCCAGGAATATGAATTTCATTTTTACCTCTGTCTTCAGGTGGCTCCAGCTTGGACACCACAGGATTGTAACATATGGTAAACATAAATATTCATTTGTTCCTCATTCCCATGCCATTTTGCACTTCTGTGCTTTTGGACTTTTTTGTCCTTTCTAAGTCCTCCTGCATGCCTTTCTTTCTGAATTTTTATTTAGGCTCCTCTATCCATAGTGTCCTTTTGTGTGAGAGATGTATTTAATTTTCAGCTCATAGAGGGAGAAGAACTTTGGCAATTTTGTACTCATATGGTTCAGTACTTCGTTTTGATACATATTGCTTTCTTAGGAGATTTTGATTCTTAATTTCCTTTTGGCTTTCAATTCTTGGCATGGGATCATTTATATATAATATACTGTTTACCCTGCTTCCTTTCCATGGGTCTTTTGCTGTCACCCCCTAAGACATTTTTAAATGTGAGAAGGATGGAGCCCCGAAATAGTATTCCAGACCTTTCGACCCTGAGTTATTTTACAAGGATTAAGTAGGACTTCAATGTGTTCATATCCATTTAGGAAAACTACTAAACTAGAAGAATTATTTCAGATAAATCCATAATACACAGTCTTATAATCAAGGATTTTAGTTAATCCAGAATTCTGATGCTCTCCATGCAACCAAAAGTTTGCTTCTTTTATTGAAATCAACCAAAATCTAAACTAAAAACAAACAGAAATAAAATAGATAAAAAATAAATAACCAAATCAGTTTATTTATGTACAAGCTAATCAAGAAATAAAAATCAAGAAAAATAAAGTTTGAGAACTAAACCACTAACTGGTCCGTTCTCTGCCCACCCCTATAAATCTGGCAACTTGTAACTTGAGGGGCAAGGCTTGACTGCAAATTGAAAAAGGCCTACCCATTATCTAATTCTACTGGTCTTGAATTAAAAACTATATCTAAAACTAAATCTACTACTTTACAATCAATCTCATTAGCCCGTGAAAATCGAAGGAGATCGGGTCGGGTGTCAAATATGTTGTTGGCTTCTTCCGCTTGGTAGTTTCTCGGTTCTATCTCAATGAAGTAGTTTTCCAATACAGAATTCACTGGTTCATTCTTACCCTCCAACTGAGTAACATTATGCTTCATGTGGGGCTCTCTTAATATTTCTATCTGATTTGGACTTCCCTTATGAGGCAACCACATATGCTACCAGTCTTATGTGAAGTATCCATTTAGCTTTGCTGACCAGTCTCGATTCAAAACAAGTCCATAAACATCAGGTATGTCTTCTACTACAATATCAATGTATTGGCAAATCTTTTCATTTGCAGATAAGTGAATCAGAACATCTTCCATTTCCCCGACTACTTTCACATTGGTCCTGTCTAGCTGAGTAACCTGTCAAGTAGTTGGTTTAGGTTGTCCATTAATCTTCTTGCAGACTAAAAGTGGCATAACATTGACTGCGGACCCTGAGTCTACTAAACAATTATGCACATTATGATTTAAAATTTCAAAAGTCAAGAGGAATGACGGGGCTTTAAACCTAGCCTTACCTCCCACACTTGCTTCAACAATTTCTTCTACAGGTTGGTTGTTAGTGGGAAGCTCTTCCTCTGGTACTTCAAGCGCTTTTAACATTTTTTTTTTGAGGTACATTACACATTTCAAATAACGAAATATTTGCTTAGCTCTTTTAATGTTCTCCACAATATCATACCCCATCTCAGGTGCTTTGAGACTTTCCTTGACATTATCCACTTTGTCTTCAATAGGCTTAACACGCATGTTGACTTGTTTCGGATCTTGACTGGTAATGGTAAATTCAGGTATTTTATCATCTGTGTTGTTCTTCTATATTTTCTTCATATTCTCTTGAAGTCTCTTAATTTTCGGAAGTATTGAATTGTCTTTATTTAACAAACCTTGACTTCTTGTTGTCACATTTGTTTCTAATGTTTGTTCCTGTTTCAGTGAACCTTCCTCTTTTGTATCAAAAAGTGAGACACAGTCCCATAAAACTAAAGCATCCTCTTCTTGTTTTTCAATGGGTTGATTATCAGTTTCTATTAGTTTGGAGTCCAATAGCTGATTCATTATTAATGTCATCGAATTTATCCATTGGGGAAAAATTTTCTCTGAATGAGGCTATTGATGAAAGGTGAAAAAATTATCCATACCTACCTCAGTTAAATTCATTGATGTAGGACTGTGTGGAGGAGGTTTAGATTGATTATTGTCTTCACTCTCTTTATAGTAAGGCTTGTATGCTTTATGAGCCTCCTTTTCTTTTTCCAAATCTATCACTCTGTTAGATAGATTCTGCATCATTTTCAACATTCCTTCAAACTCATGTGATTGCTCATCCTTAGGCTTAGTCAGTAAGAAAGCTTTTTTACCAAAAGTTTTTCCTCCCGACTGCTCAGGATAATCTTCTATGCTCTCTTTTTCAGCTTCTTCATAAGTTTCTGACAATGTAAGCTTGATTGACATCTTGGCAAACATGGCCAATTCAGGCCCTAGAGCTGAAGTATAGTATTCAATCAGAAATTTATCAGATGGTTTATCAGTTGCAGAAAAATTCTTTAGATAAGCAACAAACCTTTGAGTGAAACTATGCACTTTTTCTTTTCTTTCTTTCTTTAAAGCGCATAACCCTTTCATTAGAGTTGCATGAGTTTTCTGGACAACATATTTACTCCTAAATATTCTTTCAAATGTGTCCCAGTCTATGATTGAATTTGCAGGCAGATCAAAATACCACGAGGCTGCTGCTCCTTTCAGGGTATGTGGAAACAATCCACAGACTACATCTTCGTGTTCTCCAACCCGTAGTCCTTCTATAGCCAAGTAAAAGCTTTGCAAATGATCATCTACCAAAATATTTTCACTTGGGTCAAACTGCAACATTTTATCAAAAGCTTGAGGCAAATCATGCAAAGGAGGTGTTAGGTTTAATGGTGATCTAGCCCTCCAAGTAGGTGGTGGATTTGGTGGGTTGGGTGGCTGATTTGCCATGATTTTGAGTGGAGAGTCAGGTGGTGAATGAACAGGTGAATAGTAAGGTGTATCTGGGTCCAACTGATTCAGAGGCTGAACAACTTCCTATAAGGCTGTTTCTACTAGTTCTTCAAAATCTCCAACTAACACTGCGTCTTCCAATATAGGGCGGTATTTCTTTCGATATTCTCTTTTGGATAAGGCAGGGATAATTGGTAATCCTTCGATCTTCTTTGCATAAGCCCTAGTAATTCTTATCAAATCGTCAACTACTTCATTATCGACAGGATACAAAAACTCTTTACCCTTCTTTTCATGAATTGGATTGGGAAACAAACTGCTTTCAGAACTATCACCAATGGAATAACCTCGAGAAAATGGGTTTCCTCGACCAGCCATGCACTGGCGGCCCTCCTTCTAGTGCCAAAAACTGTTGATGCCTGGAAATTCACAGGCAACAACAGCTAGGGATTCTCCCCAGTAAACGTTCCCAACTAGCCCGTTACTGTTTGGTATGGGGAATCTGTCCGGTTTATGGTCCAGCTACCATAGGTCAAGTAACAAAATACAAGATTTTACCGTTTACGGCCCAGTCCACCGTGTATATTTTTAGTTTTTTTTTAATTTAAGTATGATATGCAAGTGCCTATCTAGAAATGCAGATTGATAGAGAATACGAGGAGTAGTCACAATGTGATGTGTAGGTTCTTACCTCTCGTCTTAACTCACTCGCATCTAAATCACACACAGCAATAAACTAAAACTAACTATCTAACCTATCCCTAGGGAGCAAGATTATCATTTATCAATGAGTAATGTATTTCTGCACATGCATTAAGAAAAATCACAGATAGCTGTTACTTATTTCAAAACACATGAACATTAATAGATATATGAACAACAAGATAGCTCATTGTTTATGAAAAGCCTTCATTACTCATAGTGGAAATCTCATGGAATAAACTAGAGTGCATTCATAACAAGAACATAGGTTCAAAGAGTTAGAATGATCTCACAGTTAATGGACACAAGCTGAAAACAAAATAGTTCACATTCAACAAATCCATAACACAACATTTGAAATCTTCCACCAAGATTTCTCCAATAAGAAACTTGTAATTCTTTATTGCAAAAGGAAATAGTTCTTCTTACAACATACTCTCACAAATCTATCTGGGAAAAAGTCCTCCCCTCTATCTAACTCTCCTATACTTATACTACAAGCAAAACTCTTGGGTTGCCCCTCAGTGACCTTTGGGCTCCCCCCAACTGTTCAAACCCACCCTTTTGTCTCTTTGTGAGTGCTCATGATTTATATAATACGTTACATTTCAGATTAAGTTTTAAGAGCACTTTATACAAAGGGACCAGCTTGGTAATTGGCGAACTTTTCCCAAGCCTAGGCCTCTGCTGCTATCGATTCTGCTTAGTAATCCTTTGGTCATTTTGAGATCCTGTTGATCTCATACCTTCACTCTCTTATTTTTCTTGAGCAACATCTCTACTTCTTTATGCTTCAGCTTCTTATTTCCTTGCTGCCTCCCTTCTGCCTTTTCCTTTAGCCATATCTTCTTTGCAGCAATCATCCTGTCATGAACATATCATATTTTTAGACCATTTAGCATTTAACAAAGTAACACAAACCATATCAATACATGCATTCTGTAAAATGAACTATAAACAATATTAATGCATGAAAAGATAAGGCAAAGGAAATCCTGCAAACTGGGTCTGAAATCCGCTAAATCTACTGTCCAAACTAAAATCACAAGCCCGATAAAATAGGCTCTCTGTCTCAATCCAGGCCGCATTTGAACCAATTCAAAATCCTCCGATAAAAGCATGAATCATAACAAAGTAACCACCAATCTGAAACCCCAAACTGCGCTCTTCATCTAAGAGAAAATCGCCATGGAAAAATAGAGTAGAAACACACAAAAAGGCGGAAAAAACCCTCACCGGTAGGAAAAACACTCAGCATCGGGTGGAAACCTCCTCATCGGCGAATGGAATAGCTATATGTCGGATGGTTAGTTCACTAAGCCGCCGCAACGATGGAAACCATATAGACTAAGGGTTATGGGGAAAAATAAAATGTTGACGAAATAAAGCGCTAAAAGCTGTCGTCCATGCATCGGAGATCGAAACCACTACCCACTAAAACAACGGCATCAACGAGCAGAAGGACTAACCATAAAGCGTCGGCCGAACCATTCATTACGTAGCCGCAACGACGGAAAACAATTAGACTACGGCTTCCGATCAAAGTCATGAATTGTTTCGATGGCGAAGAAACAGAAAATAATGAAAAGCAATAAACCACGGAATCGGCAAGGACAAGAACTAATCCATCGAAACATTTGCCATTTGCCCTCTGAAACGGCAGTGACTTAGAAGACTAATGCTCCGACAGTGATAACATAAAATCGTCGACAGTCCAAAAAACAATAGATAAAGGCACATCGACGAAAATAAGAACTGTCCATCGGGACGTTCATTACTTACCCTCTGCAACAATGGCTTCGTAGAGAACTACCGCCCCGATTCAAACTTTAATAAACTTTTGACAACGAAAAATCATTGAAAACAAATCAAAGTTAAGTGTTTAAATAAAACCAAGACTCTATGGAATCGGCGAAAGTAAAACTATCCATCGATAGCATAGAGAACTAATGCCCTGATTCGTTGTTGACTGACTTCCGACAACGATCATCGACAAAATCAAAACAAACATTAAGTACTCAAATAATCCGAAATGTTTTTCAACTGGGCGACGGAAATATTAGTTCACTTCACCTATGAAACAACGGCGACAAAGAGAACTAAAGCTCCAACTCAACATAAATAGACTTCTGATAGCGATGATGGAAATCATTCAAATCAAAAGGGCATCATTTTCAAATCAAACTTTAAACTCCACAGTCAAAAACATTGGCAGACAAAAAATAGTTTTCGAAAAGAAGAAAAATAGTTTGACCTCAATTCAACTTCAAACAATCCAAAATGTAGTAGAGGGAAAAACAAAGTTCAGCAATCCAAACACTCCCAGGCAAGATAAGATCAAAAGGAGGGTCCAAAATTTTTCAAAAAATTGGGAAAAAAGTTGCAGCTGCAACAGAACCCTAACTTCATCAAGCAATGAATTTTCCTCATCTTCAGACTAGACTGTAATAGGAACTTGTTCCCGTTCTTTCACCTTTTCCTTTACTTCTTGGTTTAGTTCTTCATGAAAAGTAGCTTCTACAGGCTCTATTTCTTTCATTTCTGCCTTTGAAATTTCATTTTCCTCAATATTGATCTATTGTTCAACTTCAACATTTTCATGTTCTTGAGTCATAGATTTCTTTGGTACATGATCCTCTTCAATCTTAACTGTGACTCTCTTTTTCAGCTTCTTGACCAAATTATGACCCTTATTCAACTGTCTTTTCTGAGTTTGATCTTCCTTCTCTGTTTGAAATCCTGACCAAAAAAGAAAATATTCCCATGTTTTCTCCTTCTTTCGAAGTACAGTACTTATGACTAGTTTTATAAGCCCATGATGAAACACAGATTGTTTAGTGTGATCCTAATGCTCCGTCACCCTGCTAGACATCTTTTGTAAACTTTTAAAGAAAAAGAATGGAAGATTCATTTTTGCTGCATGGCTGAGGTGCTGCAAAAACAAAAAATGACACTTAAAAACAAATGCAAATCTCCCTTCTCAAGTGATATAACTTTGTAGGATTTTAATTGGCTCCATCCATTTTGGTTTAAATTTTTTAATATGTACTCCTTTACCCCAATATGCTACCACATCTGGAAGTAAGTATTTATGTGCATCAAAGGTGAAAGACACTTTTTAAACCAGTATTCGCCTTCAACTAAGATCCCTGTAGCTTCTGCTAACAATTCTCTGGTCAACTCAAACTTCAAAGTATCAAAAGTAACAATATCTTTATCCAAAAACTGAGCAAATTTATAAGAGAATTTTGTATGATACCCATCGATTCTCTCAAGAAAACTTAACCATCCTACCTCTAAAAACAATCTTGCACAGTTTGGAAAAGTCTGAACCTAGGACATGTTTGAAGGTTCAGCTCTATTGGTTTTACCACTTCTTTTCATTTTAAATGACAGTCAAATTGCTTCTTTCAGTAAAACAAACTCTAACTCTTATTCAAATCTTGGCAACTTGACAAACAATACTATGTTGGAAAACCAAACCCCCAAACTGGACTTTATCACTTAGACTGAGAAGTATTTTAATTTTCTTGATAGAGAAAATTCGACATTCAGTATCAATTAGGCTTATATCCTAGCATTCTTTATTTAATTCCTTAATTGATCTTCCTGTTAATGAAAACCCAAATATAGGGAATATGAGAGCAATTCGCATCCTACCTGTTAGAATAGTGAATTCAGCTGCTAGAATCACGTGCTTCTGTCTGATAGCTGTCCAATTTTATTCTTTAAACCTCCTCTGACTGCCATGATAGCTTCAAACAGTCGCCCCTCAAAGCCCTAAATTTCTAACCTGCTTCAAAACTTGATTACAAACTGTTAACACTTTGCCACGAACTCATTTGATCTTCATGCGCTTCAAAAGATGTGTAATTCAAGGCGAATTTGCCTCATCATGGTTAATCATCATTACTCCACTACTCTGCACCAGACCACCGCAACTTACCCTAATGATGACTTGCTTGAAGTATTAACACCTATCACAATGATCATTCTGGATGAGAACATGTATCAAATCCATTAACCAAGTATGAATGACCTCTCATTTGCGCGAATTTCCAAAAATTTGAACCAAAAATCATGATTTTCGAACAGTGCGATTTTCTTGTAGCACGCATGTGTAACTTTTTCAAGCTTCCGCTACAAGAAAACCTGTTTCAATGATTTTTAAAAATACAACTCATAACAATGGTTAAATGATCTAGATCAAAACTTTATGATATTTTTAGGACCTTTTAATTCATATAAACATTCTATAAGCACTTTACCTATGATTTTTTGATAAATAAAACCAAAATTGGAAAAATAAAACTATGAAATCACTTGAATACAAACATGAAAATTAAAGAAAAATATTTAACCTAAGAACCAAATTTTTTAAAAGAAATGAACAAATCGAAGCTTCAAAACATAAGCAAATGCATTAAAAATGAGAAGCAAAAACAACCTATAACATCTGGCTCCTGTTGCAGGATGAAGTCCTCCGTATGAGGCTTCAAGAACCTATAGATCAGTGCCTTCTGTGCTATAACTACAACTACCTGCTAATCTGCAAAAATTCCATTGGGTCATGGAGTCTTTATTCTGTTATTCACACCGATATATACAATGAAAGTTCGATCTCTACCTCAAAAACTGTAAAAATGTTTGAGGAAACGCCCATTAACTGGATTAGACAATTCCTCACCATCCAAAGTCTGTAACACAAAAGTATTATTCTCCAGAACTTTTGATACTATGAAAGGGCCAAATGATATATTATCAAACTTGCCATGCTTTCCCTTCTACTCATTTCTAGCATCCCATCTCAAAACCATATCTCCATCTAAAAAAGTGTTCTCTTTGATCTTTCTATCAAACCTTTCTTTGATCTTTGTCCTGTACAGCTGAGCTTTTTCCTCTACTATTTCCCATTTCTGCTGTAACTCTATCAGTGCATAAATTGTTCTTTGCATATCACTAGGTTCTTCTTGACAATCTTGAAAAAAATTCATCACTGGAATACCAAGTTGGACATGACACACTACATCAATACCATATAGCAATTGGAAAGGAGAAGTTCCAATTGCCTTTTTAACTATTATTCTGTCTGCCTATAATGCTTATTTTAACATTGAATCCCATGATCGTTTATTCTGATTCAATAACTTTCTGATACTCTGAATAATACTCTTATTAGTTGACTCAGCTAACCCATTTCCCTGAGGATAATAAGGTGTTGAGTGTTTCAACATAATCCCATTCTTTTCACAGAATGCCACCATAGCCTTAGACTTAAAAGCTTGAGCATTATCAGTCAATAGCTTCTTGGGACATCCAAATCTGCTAAGAATATTTTCCTGAATAAAATCTATGATTACCTTGTCTGTTGTATTTCTTGTGGGATTAGCTTCTACCCATTTAGTAAAGAAATCTGTAGTAGTCAAAATCCATTTATGCTGCCCTGAAGAGGAAGGATTTATCTCTCCTATGTAAGTCCAAACCCCACTGCTGAAATGGGGCATTTACTGCAATTGACTTTAATTGTAATGACAGCAACTTTTGCTTACCAGCAAACTTCTGACAAGGGATACATGCTCTTACCTACTGATATACGTCGGAGAATAAAAAAGGCTAATAGTATCCGGCTCTCAGAATTTTATAAGTTGTTGCCTTCCAATACTTATGTCCCCCACAAGCACGTTCATGTGATTCAGATATTACTTCTTCAATTTCTGGCTTATCCAAACATCTAAGTAAAATACCCCTGGATCTTTCCAAAACAGCTACTGTTGTATCAAACAATATTTAGTAGTTTTCAACTTCAAAGACCTAGCAACTTTCTTCTCTCGATGTTCTAGACATTGTAAATACAAAAGAAAGTGTACAATATCTGCATACCATGTGGATTCTGCATAGTAGTCCATAATCTTTTCTTTCTCCTGGTCTGCTTGAAATTCTTCCTGTGCTGGTTGTTCTACCATGAGATTTAGACCTAAAGCTTGGCAATTTGAATCAGCTAACAATTTAGCCAAACCTTGTCCCTTTACTGGCTTTGTAGGTCTAATGTCCACATCATATTCCATTATTTTTGCAGTCCATTTCCCTCTTTTTCCCTCGCTGTCAGGTTGGGTCAAAACATCCTTAATGGCAGCATTAGGAACATAAGCAATGACTTTGGAATGTAAAACATAAATTCTAAAAAACTTTAATGCCTTTACCAATGAGTAAGCCTGCTTCTCTAAAGTGTTGTACTTTAGCTCTGAGTCTCTAAGGGTCTTGCTGAAAAAATGTAATTGGTTGTTCAAGTCCATCCTTATTCTTCTGTAATAAAACAACAGCTAAAGTATCTTCTGATGCAAAAGAAAAAGTCAAAAATTTCTTTGTAAAATCAAGGCTTACTAATACTGGTGCTTTCGTAAGAGCTGTCTTAATCTTTTCAAATGAATTTTTAGCTTCTGCAGTCCACTTAACTTCCTGATCCTTCTTCAACATGGCTGTAATCTGTTTAATGGTTTCAGCAAAATTTGGTATGAACTAACACAAAAAAATTATTTTTCCAATAAAAGATTGCACATCCTTCTTGCTCCTTGGTAAACTAATTTTCAGAATTGCTTTCACCCTTTCTGGATCTATCCTTATGCCATGAGCTGAAACTAAATGACCCAACAACTTACCTTCTTGTACAACAAAATGTGACTTCTTGGGATTGAGAGACAAAACATATTTTCTACATTTCAGGAAAGTTTGTTTTAAGTGCTTTAGGTGTTCATCATCAGATTGTGAGAATACTGTAATATCATCTAAATATATTACTACAAACTTATCCCTTTCTCCCACAAAAGCTATATCCATAGCTCTTTGAAAAGTAGCTCCAGAATTCATTAATCCAAAAGGCATTTTGTCGTACATGAAAGTACCCCATGGAGTAGTAAAAGCTGTCTTTTCTCTATCATCAAGGTGCATTGCAATTTGATTATACCCTGAAAAACCATCTACCATTGAAATTCTTTGTGCACCAACCACCTTCTGCAATATTTGTTCAATCTTTGGCAAAGTGTAATTATCCTTCAGTGAGGATCTATTCAGATGTCGAAAATCAACACACAATCTGATTTCACCATTCTTTTTCCTAACAGGTACTAGGCTGCCTACCCACGAAGAATATTGGAGGGGAACAATAATCTTAGCATCTAACAATTTTTTAACCTCCTTCTCTATAATGGGAAACAAAGCTGGATTGATTCTCCTTAATTTTTGTCTGAAAGGTTTTACATTTGGTTTCAAAGGCACTTTATGCTGTACAATACTAGTATCATATGTTTTCAAATCCTCGTATGACCAAGCAAAAACATCAACATACTCTTTTAATAACTTGATGTACCTGTTTCTTTGTTATATTGTGAGTGCCTTTGAGATCTTCACCATTCTGGGATGTTCCTTAGTGCCAATATTACAATCCATTACATTTTCTTCTGAAGACTGCATAACTGGTTTTAAAGGGGTATCATCCTTCGAAAAAATCCCCTCCAAAGGCACCAAACCCTTAGGAATGAAATTACCTTTCAACTCAATGATCTTGTGACCCGCAATCTCATTTTCTGCAACACCTTCAAAATCCTCAATTTCATCATCTTGTTCTTGATCAATTAAAGAGTTGGAAAACTCGCCAGTCAGCTCAAAAAACCTTTTTATCTCAAAATCATCTTCAAAAACACTCCATTGCTTTATATTGTCTGGCACAGAAGGCCTGTAGCTAATCTCAATAGGATACTTCTGCTGTGTTGTTTTAGGAATCCTGAAATATGTGGCTGCTAGGGCAAAAGAATTAGTAGTTTGGTTATGATCCCTAGGAATATAAGTGATATATAAAGCCACAAATAAATTATCTATCGTATCCCATACTTCATTCATGTATACTTTTAGCAGATCTTGTTTTACTTGATAGTTATTCCTTACTTGTTGAACAACTAACTCGGAGTCGCCATACACAGAGATTTGCTGAATACCTAGATCTTTTGCAGCTTTCAAGCCTAACAGCAGAGCCTCATACTCTGCTATATTATTAGTGGTAATAAATTCCAACTTATACATTAATATTACCACTTCACCACCAGGAGATATTAGAACAACTCCTGCTCCAACACCTTATTTAGATGATGATCCATCAAAATACATTTGCCAAAGTTTATCCTCCTGTTCCTTAGTACATGTGACTGATTTTTCTTTTTCAACCTGTAATAAACCAGCAGCATCATTATCATCACTAAAATGCAACATACAAGTACCCAAATCCTTTTCAACAACATACAATGGATGATTTGTAGGATTCTTGTCATCAGTCACAATATAAGCAAATTGTAACTCTCTATACAACCTTCTGTTTTCACCTCCAAAGACAGGGATGGTTGCATATGTTAAGTCCATCTATAGAGTTCCACCTACCTTCTTGGCCCAATATCTAGAGAGGATCATTCCAAACTTAGGTGTAATGTTTGCCACTACTACATCCATAATCACACTCTTCATAGGTAGTTGAGCTAAACTAACTACCATATCCTTTATCACTCATAAACATTTTACAGCTCGAGAATCGAAAGCATACAAGTCATGATAGGGTTTTGTTATGCTCAACCCTAAAGCCTCCATGACTACTTTTGGCATGAGATTATGAGATGCTCCTGAATCCAAAAGGCAATTATGTATCATTTGCTCATGAATAGTTAGAGTAATGTAAAAAGGAGGAGATGCACTTGCATCATTTTCAGTTTTTTCTGCCAAAGCTGATCCAATGAAAATTTTAGGATTTTCCTCTTGTAGATTTACTGTGTCGGAGGGTACTTGATTGTTTGCTGAAACAGACTCATCGCTCGTGCAATTTCTCACAATTATTTTACCTGGAGAATATGTTGACTAGGATCACCACATCCCACCCACATCCCTAATTGGTTATTCGGTTGGTATGTGGGATACACATTGGAGGGGCATTTTATGAACATCTTCTCGCCATCCCACCAACTCTTGGTCACCTTAACTGAATTTTGTTTATTGGTTCTTGCACTAAGTCCCTGCCCAGCAAGGTTTGTGGATAAATTAATTTCGATACCATATTAAAGGTGTGGGGTGCATACGAGCTAATCCATTTTCCATTTTTAGATACAGACTTCCTTCCTTAGTATCAGATCACTTTTCTAACCAACTTATTACGTTGGGATACGATCAAATTTCCTGCTCTAGCTCTGATCCTGTGCAACTACGACAATTGAAACATGTAATTGATAGTTTGACTACTTAGAGTAGCAACAAATGACTTGGATGGTGGGGATGCCCTCCGGTATTTTTCAAAAAGGTTGCATAAGTACAGTCATATGGGACTCCAATTTAAGGGTCAATGTTGTTATACATAGGATTAAGTTATGACATTGCCAAATCTCATGTCTCCTTTATTTTTTATCTCTACACCTTACTGGGAGTCATGTTATCAAACCTGTCCTCCCACATCATCAAACAATTCAACATTAACTTTTAGATAAAAATCTAGTGCAAGTAAATGTGAGTTTAACTAAGGGTGGCACAATATAGGTGTTTAAGTTATTATGAGGATATAGTATTATATATATGATTCTCCTTTGTTTTCTAGCAATTATAAATGCAGGGATTCACCCCACCATACTTAAGCTTAAAGGAGACGAGGCTAAAGCCCTCATAGTTATGGTAGTAATTACGTCCACGAAGCTTACTCACTTTTCATTGAGTACGATAACAATTGGTATATTTGCACATAACTTTGAAACCCAACTATAATCGCAAGCACTAGATCAATAGCAAAGGCATACGACCTTCTTTTGGATTATGTTAAATAATACATATCCCTCACAGGTTTTATCACTATTATAACTACCAGGACTTGCCCCTTGTGGTACAGAGTTTATAGGGAGAAGGTGTGTACGTTGTCATTGCTCAAAGAGTGATAGACCCATATTAGGCACACAACCATATGTGTATGGGATATAGAAATTAATTTGCTTCACTTTGGAACAAGCTTTAAATAAGGTTAAGTGGTAGCCTCTCATGTCAACTGAAACAATAGGGCTCAGTATTTTGTCTATGGATTTAATTTACAAGGATCTCTATCTCTTTGAGGATTGAAATTGATAGTAGTCGAACATGAGAACTAGCGCATTGGGCTAATGGGGTTCAGTCGAGGGCAACATATATTTAATCACGGTGACTATCCCAGTCATTATGACCCTTACAAATCATACAAACAAAGGCGAGAAGGGAATTCTAAAAAAACTATTATACCCATGGCGAAGAAGTTATCATCATCAATCTAGTAAAAGGGATTGCAATAGCGTTGACACAAATTGAACAAACTAAATCGTAAATAACATCGATTGTGCAAAAGACGACACATATATATAAGGGCATTGACGCAGTCGACCAACACCAGGGCTACGAATTTGCTCTAACATATTATAAATAAGACCCTAGGCAACAATACTCGGGGTCAAGCT
This sequence comes from Pseudotsuga menziesii, assembly GCA_001517045.1. NCBI lineage: Eukaryota > Viridiplantae > Streptophyta > Pinopsida > Pinales > Pinaceae > Pseudotsuga > Pseudotsuga menziesii. The sequence continues at coordinate 33,550 of LPNX011193472.1, forward strand.
TATATATAAAATAAGGGAGGCCCCATATGCACATATGGGCATGTTTCGGGATCCACACATAGCAAAACACCGACATAATTAAAATTGTTTTAATGTAATATAAAAAAGGCAATATGTATTGTGCAATAGTATCACATTTGTAAACTTTATAATGGATCCGTGGGGGTGAAGGATTTTGCAGTTAGCCTTATAGGTTTCTCATTCAAAGAATAAAAATCAAATTTTATATGTCACCGTTTAAAGGGTTCTCTATAGATCATATGCTTTAAATACCAAGGAACATAAAATTCATGAAGTATTATATCCATTTATATAGAACCCATCAGAACTTACCTGCTCTCCTTTACACTAGAGCTTTCCCCATAAGATTGATGGAAATAATTAAAGTATGTTTTAACACTTTATTGAAATAATTAAAAATTGAAAGAAACTAACTACTGAAAATAAACACAAACAATTCAAGAGGTAGTAACTAAGCAAACTAAGCTACCTGTTATATACATGCTAATCTGTTTTCAAGGGCGCACTAGCAAATGTATTGCTTCTAATGCGAGGCCTTGGTAAGTAGCGGGAATTCAATTTCCTCTAAGTTCTAAAGATGATAAGTATTACGACCAACTTCTTTGAAATTTGGTAAGGAGCTTACCATAAGGGTAAAAACTTGAAATGCTTTCATTTGGGTTTGTGGACTTGGTCCCATAATGGCATAAGATATACTACTTAAAAATCCTTATCCGAGTATTACTGGTAAAACCATTTAATGATCGAGCATCTATGAGTAAGGAATTTATGTCTAGCCAGCAAGCAAGAGAGATGCATGCCAACCTTACTTATTCTTGCCCTCCCTTACTTATTCCAGCATGGTGAGTTGGATAGGCAAGCAAGGATGACTTATTCCCCCATCCAGACCCCAGACCCGAATGCCAAGAATACCCGAGCCTTATTCCACCCATCTCCTTACTTATTCCATGACTTATTCACTCCATGAGGTAGAGTGCCCTTATTATTCTTGGGAGGGAGGCATGGGGAGCAAGAGAAGAAGGTAGGGCCTGCCATAGATCATTATTAAAGGGATTTTTATAGGGAAACCTGTTTGAAAGAGATGGTTTATTATTATTTATTCTCAAAGAGAAAATGTACAACAATAGAACAAATTTGCAGCAGTACACTTATCTCACAACTAGACGATAATTGTCACTGAACCTCATGCCCACTGACAAAAACAACATGTACGACCTCCTCATTTCTTGTGTAGATTTGATTGTCTCGAAATCTATGCCCATAACAGTCTATAAACACATGCCAAGAACAATATCTCATTGTATAACCTCAACAGGAATTTAATGCTCATAAACAACATGAATCCCCTCCTCGAAAGTTGTGTTGTACTCCTCGAACTGTGTGTTGGTTTATTAATGTTGCACATTGATTTTTGTGTAGGAAATTATCAGCATTGAACGTTGTATGTCCTCCTCAAATTGTGTTCCGTTCCATTCTTGAAAATTAATCCCTAGTTGTACGGTTCCAGTCTTGGAATTTGTGCCCTCTGTAATTTCCTCTCTCTCTCGCGTGCACGCGCAAAAGCTCGACTTGCTCTCCAACTCTCTTTGTGGGTGCAAATGAAGAAATGAGTTGTCTTTATCATTTTCCCTTGTCTTTTGGTTTACCTCACGAGGGTAGGTGAGAGGTCTCAGATCAATGGTCCTAATTTAATCTTGAGATAAAAATTGAATGGATGGGATAATTCGCTTTTTCTCTCCAAATTAATTATTTTTTTCACATCCTCATAATAATTATCAAAAGTCACTTTAATCTCTAAAGTGAAATTAAATTATCATCTCAAGTTATTTAATACAAGGGTCATGTCACTTTCCCATTTTAAGTGACTTGGGCATAAAGCCATCGGTGGAACAACTTCCTAGGTACAAAAATCAATGCTCCCTCTTACTAAGGAAGGTGTTCTGCACCACTCCCAACTTGTCCCTGCAGAAGAGAAACTTGCCCCACCCCACAAATTTCGTTAGAATGTCTACCATCTGCGAATCAGTGGAAATGTACTACACCTTCATGAATTCTCTATGAACATAGTCCCAGATGAAGTGGTTTTTTATCTCTATATGCTTTTGACCTACCATGGAACACCAAATTCTTAGAGAGTTGGATGAAACTCTGAATATCACAATAGATAACCATGGTGCTCCACTTCTGAACAAATAAATCCACCAACAACTTGCGAAGCTACAATCCCTCACAACTAGCATGACTATCTGCCATGTACTCAACCTCTGCAGATCTCAAAGCAATGGAATTTTGCTTCAACTGAACCACGACACTGCTGTCAAGCCCAAACTAAAACAACAACGGGAAGGGCTTTTTTATTCTATCACACTTCTTTCCCAATCTAAATACATGAATCTAACCAAACTAACACCATTTAACTTCCTATAGTCCAGACCATAATCCACTGTAGCTGGAAGGTATCTCAACACATGCTTTGTGGCTATGTAGTGCACTCTCTTAGGCTCCACCATGAACTGACTGAGAGTGTTCACTACAAAACACAAATATGGCTTGGTGTTGACCAGATACATCAACAAAAAATGAGTTGACGATATAAGGTAGGATCCGCCAACTCTCCCTTAGATGCATGAATCTTCTTCTAGTTGGTGATCATTGGTGTGTCCATTGGCCTATAGTCCTCCATCCAAAATCTCTTGAGAATATCAATAACATCCTTTCCTTTTCCCAGGAAAATATGACCAGTATCTTTACAAACCTCCAATTCCAAAAAACATTGCATCAATCCAGTGTCAGTCATCTTAAACTATGAGGCAAGATCTCGCTTGCAAGTTGTAATGAGCATCTCCTCGCCTGTAATAAATGAGTCATCCACATATCGTAGAAGAATGAGCAGATTGTCACCAACCATAATTTAGTAAATGTTGGGATCAACCTCATTCTTCTGAAATCCCATTGACAACAAGTAAGAGTCTATCATGGAGTACCAAGATCGAGGATCTTGCTTCAGCCCATACAAGAATTTCTTCATCCTGCAAACATGGGACTCTCTCCCATGTATCTCAAATCCCTCTAACTGCTCAACATATACCTCCTCCTAAAGAAGTCCATTGATAAATATGGTCTTCACGTCCATCTAATGAATATTCCAACCCATCTCTGCTGCAATAGAGATCGATGCTCTAATTGAGATGTAATAAGCAATATGTGCAAAGGTCTCATCATAATCCACTCTCTCTATATGTGAGAATCCCTACACCACAAACTGAGATTTGTACTTTTCCACCGTGCCATTTGCAACATGATTTACCTTGTAAAGCCATCGAGAAGTCACAACTGACTTCCCCTCGGGTCTTGGTACAATCTCCCAAACATCGTTCTTCATGATGGAATGGTACATTTCCATCATGGAATCTCTCCACACATGATGTTGGGATGCCTCTTCAAATGAGAAGCCTCTGAATCACAAATTCTAGCCACCAAAGCCATGCCAAGTCTATATGGCATCTGAATCTCTTGAATAGGTCTTTTGGGATCTCCAAAGGATCATTTCCTTCAGGGTGTCCCAAAACCACTTGGGCTTCCTCTTACTTGAAGACTCCTCCCACACTGGTGTATCATCCTCTGAATATTGTGACTCGAGAGAAGAACTACCATTAGCTCGTGACCCTGAAACTTGTGAACCAACGGCTGGAGAACCAAAAATTGGTGAACCTTGTGAAACAGAAGCAGGAACCAGTGAACCTGTAATATGATAACTTGAACCTGTACCAGGCTAACTTGTAAACTATGTCCCTAAACTCGAAGCACCTAAAACCTATGGACCAATCACCCTTGATACTTGCGACCCTACACTCTGAGTAGTTGGACTATAGGATGCACTCACATGAGGTGGAAAAGCCTGTTGCTCCTTCCTCTCTTACTCTCGAGATATCCAGAAGGCCCACTCATCCTTAAACCTCAATTCCCATCTCACAAAACTTTCCTCTGGGCAGGAAGATAAATGTGGAAGGAATTCGAGGTCTCATCATATCCCACAAAGATACCCTTCTATGTAGTGGGCTCCAACTTTTTCCTCTTCTAAGAAGGGACAGTGTGAATAAGTCAAGCAACCAAATATGCAATAGTGGTCTACCTAAGGCTTCTTTCCTATGAACATATCCTCATAAGTCTTACACCCTAACGCTCTGTGCGAACTCCTTTTCTGAATGTATACAATCGTGCTACATGCCTCATCCTAAAGAAATAAATGAAGACTGTTATCATGAATCATAGATCTCACTGCTCCTACTATAGCTTCATTCTCCCTCTCTACAACTCATTCTACTCAGAAGTATATGGAACTGTAAATTGTCTATGAATGTCGTTATATATGCAAAACTCATCAAAATCATTTGAGGTATAATCACCCCCATTGTTTGATCTGAGTGCTTGAATGCTCCTCCTAGTATGGTTCTCCATAAGAGATTTGAACTCTTAGAATCTCTACAAGACCTCCACAGGAATTAGATCCAGGTCTTCCTAGAATAATCATTGATGAATGTCACATATTACTCATAACCAGTCAAAGAAACAGATGACATCGAACCGCATAAATCTGAATGTATCAAATCAAGTACTTCTGTTGATATATTGTCACTTCTAGGAAAAGCAGTCTTGGTGTGCTTTCCCAAAGCACACCCTCTGTACACATCATTGGGATCCATACTGAACTCAGACAAACCAGTCACCATGTACCTCAATATCCTCAGAGCTAGATGATGCAAATGAACCATCCTCCTATGCCATATCTCACATAGGTTGTCGTTTTTGTACTAAAGTATGTTGGGGATGAAATAAATGCTTGTACAACTACCCACATCCAACTCCAATAGAAAAATAAGTAGATGGTCCCAATCCTTTAGGGAAAACATGTGCATGTCCTTCCTCTACATCCATGCATGTCTGTGTAAGCTCGGGAAACATCTATCGTGCACCTGTTATATGGCTCGAAGATCCACTATCAATGTACCAAGTGCCAGTGGTGGATGCACTCAAAGAATCGCCAGTCAACAAGGAATACTCTCTCTCATCCTCCATATTAGCGCTAGTGATGGAAGCTCTCTCTGAATGACCAACACAAAGAGAAAATCTCTCTCAAATCTAGTTGCGTACTCCTCAGTCTTTGTTAGAGGTATTGTCTGTTGATTCTTCTTCTTCTTCTTGGTCAGGAACTGGCCAACATATTTCCCAAACCCTTAGCAAGCAAAGCACTTGACTTTGCTCTAATATTTCTTCTGTCCACCCTGCTTGGGGCCGTTTTTGGAATTCTTCTTTCCTTTGGTTGTTAAGGCTACATTCTCCTCATCCTCCCTACTATTTGAAGAGCTCACCTGCACAAAACCTCTCTAAGTATCCTCCTGCATAAATTCATCCCATAGATGACCCCAAGAAGGCATGTTCTCCCTGGAAACTATAGCCTTCACAAAAAAAACCCATGCATTGGCCACACCATTCAAGGTTGTATGCACTAGCTCACTGTTTGGAACCACCTCCTAAACTGTTTCAAGCTCATCCCTTGCCTGATTGATCCTAGTAAGGTAGGATGTCACACCCTCAACTTTGGCCATCTCAATAATATTTAGCTTCTCCCTCATAACCATATTTCGGTTCTCATTAGAGCTATGGTATAAATTGGTTAAAGCCTCCCACATCAAATAAGCACATGTTTTAGTGGTCAAGTGTGGGATCACATGGTCCTTCACCACATCAAGGATGATCCTCTTGGCCTTATGTCCTTGTTATTGAATGAAAACGATGTTGTTGCATCTGTAGCTGCCTGAATTTGAATTGGGTGAGATTGAGTGAGGCTCACCTCCTCATTCCTCAACTCGTTCTCTTGTAATATGAGAAATATCATCACCTTGTAAGGAACAAATTTCCCTGCCCCATCCAATCTACCTTCTAACCTCAAACTAGTAGCCGTCTCACTGATAATATGAAGTCCAAACAATCTACCAACTGAACAAAAGAAACTTCTATGATAGCCCGAAATTCACAGTCCACAAATCTACCCCGTCAACTCTGATACCATGAAAGTTTTTACTGTTCAAAACCCAACCCAGTTTCAAGTCTTGCTTTAAATTGTTTAATGCCCAACTCAATGACCATATGTGTTGCAAGTGAATTGCTATCTCATAAACAATGAAAGTATTGGAAACACTAGGTGAACTTCACAAATTTAAAAGCTGAAAATTAAATAAATCCACACCATGAATTTGTAGACGTCGAGATATTTGGCAAACTACCCAAGAAAAAGCCCGTAAGGGGAAAACCTGCTTAAAAGAGATGATTTATTATTATTTCGTCTTGAAGGAAAAAGGTACAACAATAAAACAAATTTGTAGTAGTAAACTTATCTCACAACCAGACAATAATTAACTTTGAAACTCATGCCCATGGACAGAAATGTCTTGCACAACATCCTCGTTTCTGATGCAGATTTGATTGCCTTGAAATCTATGCCCAAAACAACCTGTAAACATGTGCCAAGAACAATATCTCACCGTACGATATATACATGTATATATATATATATGTATATACATATACATACATGTATATATATACATACATGTATATATATACATATATGTATATATATACATGTATATATATATACATGTGCCAAGAACAATATCTCGCTGTACGATAGATATATATATATAT
>LPNX011193477.1:3808-14987 GCA_001517045.1 Pseudotsuga menziesii
GGGGTAATGCAAAATTGTCACATTATGTTGATCATGAAGAAAATGGGATTTCCAATCACAATCTTGATGATTTTTATGTAGAGGATATCTTATAAAATGCAAGCAATGTTAAGCTGATAAATTTACCATGTTGAGTCCTAATTAAAACCGAGTTTAAAAGAATACAATAGGCTTATGTTCTGAAAGACTTAGGTCTAGTTTTATAATGATAAGCAGCAGTGTTTTAAATATTAAAATAATAATAGCAATAAACTATTATGTCAAAAAAAGAGTTATGATACAAAGTCCTGAACTCTATTAAGAACTGGAAATCTTTTAAAGTAAAGATAGAAGAAGGTTTTATCTATCGTAAATATCTATCTGTTAAAAGATAAAACAGTAGGGTGATGTTAATAACCCTTACGACACAAAGATTAAGTAATATCGTATTTATGAATCAAGTAAAAGAAACATTACTTTACCTTGCAGGATCTTAAGTATTCTAAGCAAAACTTTGACTCTAGCAATATATTTTATGCTAAAAGAAATATATTTGGTTTATCACCTTAATAAACTTTTACTGGGTAAAAAATTACCTGTCAAGCCTATAAAGATCCAAAAATCCAGATATGTTAGCAATCGCTAAGTAAGCCCCAACTAGAAAATGACTCCTCACCTACTTGACATTCAAACCATCAGTAGAGCTAAATAATCGAATGCAGATTACTTACATCACATATCAAAATTAAAACAACATTAATCTATATGTGTTATTTATTTGTCTATTTCATATCTTATATTAGCTGCTAGCAATTATCTAACTGCAACTGTAAACATTTTATGTTATCTCAAAATTTTAAATTTCTGTGAAAATTTGGGGTTTTGACATGTGGTATCAGAGCACAAGGTTCAAACACTAGGCCTTGATGAAGCCCACCTAGCTTTTATGAAACAATAAATTGATTTATTATGTTGATGTATTTTCATTTAAATGTTATTCAACAGAGAAATTGTTTTCTGAAGTTTAAGAAACATGTATGGAAAGGCTGGAGGAATATGCAGAGGAGGAATCTCCATTTATTGAACTAGAAAACTTACCAAGATATCCTATACCAGAGGATTTAACTACCAATTCCTCAGAACTGTTACAAACTGTTAAAGACCTAAAATAAAAATTGGAATTTGTAAAGCGAGAGAATGATAGGATTCTGAAGGCTCAGGAGGAGCTGAATCAAATCCTAACAGAAAATTCTCAAACTGAAGGTAGGGTTGGAAGAACTGAATCAGAAGATACAAGTCATCAACGTTAGTTTAAAAATATGAAATATACTAAAAATGAAAGCAGTTCATCTTTAGAGGTGTTTTGTGAACAATGAAACTACCATTCTACTAGTGATAGTAGTGATGATAACCATTACACTAAAAAGAGGAAATACAAACCTTATGAGGAAATTTCTGGGGAATTCAAAAAGATAAAACCACCAACATTCAATGGAGAGACTGAGAAGGGGGAGGAAGCGGAATCCTGGTTATCTGGGATGAAGAATTATTTCCAGATATATAACTATTCTAACCAGTTAAAGGCTAGAATGGCTATCTACAATCTCTTAGGAAAGGTTGACATTTGGTGGCAAGACTTGAAGAGAGCTAAGGGAATAAAGGAGAAGAATGTAAATTGGAGTACCTTCAAAAGGTATTTTAAAAAGAAATTTATGTCTAAGCAATACTATGAATAGAGAGCAAAAGAATTTTATGAGCTTAAATTAGGATCAATGACAATGAAAGATCTAAATAGCAAGTTTTTAAGTCTACTTAGGTATGTGCCATACCTTGTAGATGAGAAACCAAAGGTACATCGATTCCTCAGCTGTCTACCTTATCATATTAAGGACATGATTGAATATGACAATCCAAAGACCTTGGAAGAAGCTATGAGGAAATATAAATTCTGTTTTGAATAGAATCGGAAGAAGGAAAATATGGCCAACTGGAAGGCCAAGAAAAATAAAACCAGTATAATCAAAAGAAAAAAGATTTTGTGCCCAACAGAAATTCTAAGAACAACAAGGCCAAAAATTTTCCTAACAAGAATTTTCCAGGAAATAAGAATAATTCACCCAGCAATCAAAATAATTCTAAGGGTAAAGAAATTGCTAATAACCATGGTAATTATACCAAGAAATTTGAGCACAAAGAACCTATAAAGTGCTGGGAGTGTAATGGACCACACTATGCTTCAGTCTGTCCTAATCAGGAAAAAAAATGTCAGTAATATTCATACCATACAGGAGGAGATGACTATTGGAGAATTAGTAAGGACTATGCCCAGAATCAACGCAGCCTTGGAGAATCGACAAGTAGAATATCAAACTTCCATTGTGGAAGTAGAAAGTATGATAAATCAAACCCTTGTAACTATTTTAATTGATCCTAGAGCTAGTCTCAGTTATATTGCACCTAAAATGGTAGAAAAATGTAAGTTACTTGTTGAAAAATTTGAAAATTCTTGGTTGGTTCAGTTAGCCACTGGTGCTAAAAGGAAGGTAACTTGTTTTGTAAAAGAATGTGCAGTAGTTATGGATCATTTTGAAAATGTTATAAAGCTTAATGTATTTCCTCTTGGTTCTTATGATTTACTAATCGGTATGGATTGGTTAGAACAACATAGGGTAATTTTAAATTGTATGATAAAACCTTCACATGTTTAAACAATGATGGAAAACCAATAAGTGTAAAAGGAATCCCTAGAAAAACCACCATAAGGCAGATTTATGCTCTACAGCTTAAGAGAGCTGTTAGGAAGGGTTGTAAAGCTTGTGCAGTAACAATAACTGATGAGGAGGGTCTAATTAAGACATATAAATTAAAATTGGAAGACATACCAGTCTTAAGAGAATATGTTGATGTATTTCCGGAAGAAATTTCGGGACTACCTCCGAAAAGGGAACTGGATTTTACCATTGAGCTGGTTCCTGGTGTAGTACCTAGCTCAAAGGCCCCTTATCGAATGAACATACTCGAACTTAATGAATTAAAGTCTCAACTAAAATAACTTATTGATAAAAAGTATATTCGACCTAGTGTGTCTCCTTGGGGGGCACTTGTCATCTTCGTTAAGAAAAAGGATGAAACCATGTGACTTTGCATAGATTACCATTAGTTGAACAAGATGACAATTAAAAATCGATACCCGTTGCCCCACATAGATGATCTGTTTGATCAACTACATGGATCCACGGTGTTTTCGAAAATAGATTTAAGGTCTGGATATCATCAAGTTAGGATTAAGGATGAAGACATCTTTAAGACGGATTTTAGAACTCGATATGGTCATTATGAGTTTGTCATTATGCCATTCAAGATTACAAATGCCCCAACTATTTTCATTTGTTTAATGAACAATGTTATGCATAAGTATCTAGATAAGTTTGTGGTCGTGTTTATCGATGACATTTTAATCTATTAAAAAACTGAAGAAGAAGATAAAGAACATTTAAAAATTGTTTTGCAAGAGTTACGAGATCATCAACTCTTTGCAAAGTTTAGTAAATGTGATTTCTTCAAGGATAAGATTCAGTACTTAGGACATGTGGTGACCAAGGAAGGGATTTCAGTAGATCTCGAAAAGATAAAGGTGATCGAAGATTGGCCGGTCCCTAAGGATGTAGCTGATGTTCGATCTTTCATGGGAATTACCGGTTACTACCGGAGGTTCATTGAAGGTTTTTCAAGGATCGCGAACCCGATAACTTCTTTGCAGAAGAAGGGAAAGAAGTTTGACTAGAATCATAAATGTGAGGAAAGCTTTAAAAATTTAAAAACTTTATTAACCAATGCACCTATTTTAAGAATAGCTGATCCAAATAAAGAATTTGTAGTGTGCATTGACACCTGTAATGATATTTTAGGCGGTGTTCTGAGTCAAGAAGGGTATGTTATTACCTATGAGTCTAGAAAATTAAAAATTCATGAAAAGAATTATGCAACTTATGATCTGGAATTAGTAGTTGTTATACATGCTCTAAAGATGTGGTGAAATCACCTAATTGGTAGAAAATTTATTTTAATGACTGATAATAAAGGATTAAAGTATATTTTAGATCAACCTAATCTAAATGCCAGACAAGCTAGGTGGCTAGCTTTTCTAAGTGAGTATGATTTCGAAATTAAGCACATTAAAGGTAAATAAATTAAAGTTGTTGATGCATTAAGTAGAAACGCAAGGCTGAATTTTGCAGCAGTTATCAGCACATATACTGCAGATTTGGATGAACAGCTTAAAGTAGGAATAGAACAAGATGAAATTTACCAAAATTTACAAGCTAAAACTAAAGAAAATCCAACAGAAAGCTTAAGTAAAGGGTACAGTTTGAATGCCAAAGAAATTTTACTGTATAAAGACAGAATGTATGTACCTAACGTACCTAAAGTCAAGCTGTTAATTTTGGATGAAATCCACAAAACTCCATACTCAGGTCATCTAGGCTATTAATGTTAGTTTTTCATCACATTAAGCTAGCATTATGATCTTAGGATATTTTCACTGAGAGAATAACAAGCACGGCAATAAAACATAAGCACATCACAAGACAAGAGACACAAAGAGATTTTCCTCGGGGAAACCATAAAGGAGAAAACCCCGCAACTTCCTCTAAGATAGAATCAACACCAAAATAGTAAGAGATCTCCCAACAACAGTGGCCTTCTAGTCCCAGTATATTTCCTCCTCCACAAGTGCGCCTCACTTAAGAGAGTGAATGATGTGTGTGATAAATAGAGAGTCTCACTCTCTATTTATATTCTTCCGTTCACTTGAATTGCCATTTCACACATAGGCTCGACCTAACAAATACTACTCGAGCCTACACCTTAATTAGTGTATAATAGCTCAAGTGCCCCGAAACTGTGGGGACTTACCTAATGACTTGACATGACTTGTTTACATTATTAATCCTCCCGATTCGGAACATTGGGGCATGACCACATGACTTAAATACATAATATAAAAATCCCAGAATAAACATCGGGTTACAATATATAAGATACATAGAAGAATACATTCCGAAGTTACATATACATCAACACTCCCTCTTAACTAGGAAGGTATTCTTTCGACACAATTTTCAGCACTGGTCTTCTTCTCTGTATCAGCTGGATCATCTCATCTTCAAGTCATCTTTGTCTTCAAGTCATCTTCGTCTTCAAGTCATCTTCACTGGATTTGGATCATCTCTCGATCTGGATCAATATAGAACATCATCACTGGATCTGGATCATCTCTCGATCTGGATCAACATCACTAGACTGGATCTAGATCATCAATCGATCTGGATCATCACTGTTGGATCATCATTATTGGATCTGGATCATCACTAGTGCTATCTCATGATTCTTCTCATCATAGGAAGTTCTACAGAGCCAACCCTTTTTCATACTGGTTGTAGGCCTACCCTCATGTAGGTCTTTGCCCAGCACTTACATCTGGCCTGCTCGTCAGAAAGGCACGCCCAGCACTCACATCTGATCATGTAGTAAAATACAATCCCATCAGAAAGGCCCAGCACTCACATTCACCAGCATGATAGGACACACCTACTATCATCTGTGAAATGGATCAGCACTTACAACCACCAACATGATAGGACACACCTACTATCATCTTTGGAAAGGCACAGTGCTCACATCCACCAGCATGGTAGGACACACCTACTACCATATATGGAAAGGCTCAGCACTTATAATCACCAGCATGGTAGGACACACCTACTACCATCTGTGAAAAGGATCTGCACTTACAATCACCAGCATGGTAGGAAACACCTACTACCATCTGTGAAAAGGAACTACACTTACAGTCACCAGCATGATAGGACACACCTACTATCATCTGTGAAATTGCACATCACTTACATTCACCAGCATGATAGGACACACCTACTATCATCTGTGACAAGGCTCAACACTTACATCCATCCAGGAGGGAACACATCCTGCTCACAATGATGGAAGGGCATGCACTTATATCTGATCATGAGGGGAACACATCCCATAAATCATATCAGAATGGCCCCCAGTCCTCCTCGACTGAGCTACCTGGTAACTGACCAGGCGCCTCCATTCTCCTAGAGAATGGCAGTTGCCCTTACATCCGACCTGCTCGTCGGAATGGCCAACACTCACATCTGACATGGAAGGAACTTAATCCTTTAGTGATGAACAGAATGGTTCAGCCCTTACATCTGATCAAGTGGGAACACATCCCTCTATCACATCAGAATGGCTACTCAGTCCTACACTGAGTGTTCCTGGTAACTAACCAGGTGCCTCCATTCCTAGAATGGCAATTGCTCTTACATCTGTCCTGCTTGACAGAGTGGCCAGCACTCATATCTGACATGGAAGGGAGAAACCCTACCATCATGACAGAATGGCTCAACCCTTATATCTAGCCTACTCGTCAGAATGGCTATGGATCTCAGCACTCATATCTGACATGGAAGGAACCAATCCTCTCACCATGACAGAATGGCTCAGCCCTTACATCTGACCATGGAAGGAACCAATCCTCTCACCATGACAGAATGGCTCAGCCCTTACATCTGACCATGGAAGGAACCAATCCTCTCACCATGTCAGATTGGATATGGGTCTCATCACTTTCTTTGGGAGGAAGCCTCGATCTGGAGAACACCAAGTCTCTCTCTGAAGTACTCGAACTTCAACCTAGCCAATGGCTTCGTCAATACATCAGCTATCTGTTCCTCCATCGCAACATACAGGAGCTTCAATGCGCCTCTCCACACCATATCCCTGATATAGTGATACTTGATCTCGATATGCTACGACATGTCATGAAACACTGGATTCTCTGACAACTTCACACAACTCTGGTTGTCACATTGTATACAAGTAGCATCTAACTGGAGATCAAATATATCAGACAGTAGCTTCCGCAACCATACTGCCTCATAACTAGCTGAACAAGCTGTGACATACTCTGCTTCAGCTGTACTTAGTGCCACACAAGATTGCTTCCTGCTAAACGAAGAGATCACACCTGATCCCATACTGAAGCAACATCCTGAAGTACTTTTCCTATCGATGGCACTGCCTACCCAATGTAAATCAACATAACCCTCTACGTTAATCTTTTGATTCACATCGTACTTGAGCCCATAATCAACTGTACCCCTACATGCTTTGCAATCATCAGGTGAACATGTTCACAGCAAAGCAAATATCTGGTCTCAGGTACATCAAGGACCCAATCATCTGATGATACATCGTAGCATCAACCGTCTCTGATGAAGCAACACTTAATAGCTTCATGTTCGATGCCATAGGTGTGGTCATGTAGTCCATTATCCTGAACCTCTTCAGGATCTCTACTACATACTTCCCTTGTCCAAGGAAGATTCCATCTGTACTCTGCCACACCTCCATACCTAGAACAGTAGTGCATCGACACATAATAGGAGCATCACTAGTCTTCCATCTTCAACCTTGAAGCAAAGGTTGGAATCCACTTTACTCTCAGTAAATCCTAGAGTCATCAGTAATTTTCCCATCCTGTCATGCCATGTCGAACCTCAATATATTCTGTAGTCACTCCCTCTGAAGCATCATACTCCCTCTGTCTTCTGTGCTCTATGCACTAAAAACATTCTCTACCGGAGTGACAAGTAGCTTCCTATGCTACTAATATTCTATGTGACCGTCTAGTGTATAGAATTGCATCTTCAACCTTGTATCAAAGGTTAATATCTTCATCGGGCTCATCATGTATGTGATTAAGCTCTTACTGGCTGCAAATGTCTCTTCGTAATCTAGGCCTTCTTTTCGTGAGAAGCCTCGTGCTACGAATCTTGATTTGTATCCCACGATGTTTCCATCTACTGCATGATGGAACTATGAACTTTTCTTCAAGTCTCGATACTGCGCTCTGACATCATTCTTCTTGAACTGGTCTTCCCTTCCTTCTTGGTGGCTGGAAGGTTCTGCATTAATGATGTCATTGCACTCGTCATATTATTCTTCATTTTGAAATGTCGTCACTTGCTCTTTGGAACAATTCTTCATTCTTCTTTGCTTGTAGGTGATTATGTATGTGTTCTTTCCTACAATTCAAATGCATTTGTATGGTTAGAACATTTCATAAGGAATATTCATACTGGCAAGTTCCTATGCATAAGTATATGATCATGCAACTACTTTAGCCAATACAACATTCATCCATATCTCACTGAAAATTTCTAGATGCCTTCCATCTCTACCAGGACAACATTGAGATTGTACACTAATCCAATATGTCAGCAAAGAGGTCTCATTCTAGATAAGTAGCAATGGAGAATTTGTATAGCACCATGAGCTACTTACCCATCACATGCATATTAGTAGTATACTGTCATTAATGCAAACATCCTATCATGCATAATACAATAACTAAATATAAACAAATGCATAACAAAACAATATCATGAAATGACAATTGAATACTTATCTTTATTTGTTTCGTGGGTATACTCCTTCTTGAGGCTTCAGCTTCATCGTCTTCTTCATTCATGATAGCATCACGGATCCTGGGTGCTTCTGCTTCTGCTTCTTCAGGTTCTTCAGTAGGTCTCTTTCTGTATTTGTTGTAAGCTGTGTCTTCATCAAATGTTACATCCATACCGACGTCAATCTTCTTGTATCCTGGAAAGTAGATTCTGTAAGCCTTCGAGCTTTCAGAGTAACCCACAAATATGCCCTTCTTTCCTGAAGGATCTAGTTTTGTTCTCTTCTCTTTTGGAATATGTATGTACATGGGACAACCGAATATTCTGAGATGGCTGACTTCTGGTTTCTTTCTGGAGAAGACTTCTTTAGGAGTCTTGTTCTCGAGTACTCTATGTGGAGTACGGTTCTGTACATACACTGTTGTTCTAGCAGCTTCAACCCAAAGATGCATAGGTAGATCTTGATCATGAAGCATAGCTCTTGCAGCTTCCATGATAGTTCTGTTCTTCCGTTCTGCAACCCCATTCTGTTGTGGATTATAAGGAGTTGACAACTCCCTCTTAATCCCTGCTTCTTTGCATAGCTCTTTGAATTCATTCGAAGTGAATTATCCACCATTATTTGATCGAATGGTCTTGATCTTCTTTTCAGTATGGTTCTCAATCAAGAATTCCTTCAACTTCCTGAACACTTCATCTTTGTTTTTCATAAAGTAAATCCATGTCTTTCTAGAAAAAATCATCAATAAAAGAAACATAGTATGCATACCCGCTTAGTGAGTTTGATGACATTGGACCGCATACATCGGAGTGGATGATTTCTAGAATGCCTTTGGCTTTGCTTTCACTGCTAGGAAATGTCTTCTTTGTATTATTTCCTTTCGCACATCCTTTGAAAACTCCATCATGCTTTGCTTGGAATTCTGGAAGTCCTTCAACAACTTTGCTTGCAATAGGTAGTGCTCTGTAGTGCACATGTGCAAGCCTTCTATGCCAAAGCTCATTTGGCTCTACTGTGTCATGGATCAAGGCTTGTTCTGGATAGCCCTTCAATTTGTACAAGCCTCCTTCTTATTCTCCAATCACTACCGCATCATCGATAGTCTTTCCTTTTGGCCACATGATGACTTGACCATCTATGAATGCGACCCGCATTCCTTTTACATCAATGCTGAAATGGAGAGAAGGTTCTTCTTGAATCCTGGAACAAACAATACTTCTTTCATTGTTAGAGACTTACCAGAGTCTAGCTTGTATGAATATTCCCCACTACCTTTTATTGGATATTGGTAGTCATCTCCTAGTTTCACCTTGTGAGGTGATTCATGTTTTGAGAGTCTTACAAAGGATTCCTTGAATCCTGTCATATGTTTGGAAGCCCCACTGTCTATAAGCCAATAATCACTTCCATGAGTAATGTTATATGTGAGAGATGATATCAGAACATATTCATCCTTGCTTGAAGAATCTTCACTTGCATATCTGGATCTCTTTCTGGATGGTTCATCATCCTCTGCAGCATGAGCATGATGTCTTCTTTGGCCTCGTCTCCCTCTGAAACTGGAACCTCCATACTCATGTAGGTGTCCAATTCATTTTCTTCAGAGAGATCATATACTTCCAGGCTTGGAATTGTCAACTTCCGCAAGCTTTTCACTAAGCTGATGTAATATATCATATTGAAATGAGAACCTCAAATGGAAATAGCAAAGGATTAGATCTTACCGATTTGAGGTGTTCGTCCTTGTCCCGGAGTTCACTGATCTAGGGTTTGTCACAGAAACCCTAATTTTCAAAACTTGGAATCTTTTATATCTTATTGGATGAACATATAGATCTCTTCAAATGGAGCTGTCCAATGTACTCCTTTTCTGAAAACAGTGGAGGGAAGCTCCCGGAACAGGAAGCCCTAATTTTCCAATTTCTTCTGCATAAATTCCTGTTACTGTTTCTATGATATCTCTGAAATTACTACTCCTCTCTATATGAAATTTTTCAATAAGGTAACCTAACATGTTCTTGATCCAAAACCATAGGTTTAATCAGAATTGGTTTCACCATTTGAGATTTATGATCCTTTTCCCAAGGTGACCTGTTACAGGACTGTTCAGAACAGTGAAGTTGTATGGAATTCCACGTGTCATTGGTTCATCTTTTGAGTCTAATATTCAAACCACTGAAATTACAGTCCATGCAATTTTTGGAACATCTTCAGGAATTCCATTTGGACCTCTGTAGCTCACGATATTGCAGATCTCCCCAGATGTCCTATTTAGGGATGAATTCTAGAAGAGGATGGAACCCTAACGTGGAGAGATCATATCTCCTGGAGTACAGCGAATCTGAGTCTGATTTTTGGACACAGGATTCATCAGGATTTTATAGTCAGCCCCTAAAATTTTCAGCTTCTAAGACTTCTCCAATATCATAATATAATGACTGTACCAAAACTTAGCAGTTTTAGTATTTAGGGTTTCTCCTAGCTCAGGGTCAAACTAGGGTTTGACTTTCCTGGAGTTTCACCCAACCAAATTTCTTGATCCAAGTCTCTAAACTTAGATTTTGGTGAGGAGAAAAATTCTATGCTGCTCTCACTCAAAAAATCCTCTTCTGTAGAAAGCCCTAATTTCCACATCAAAACTGAAAATGCTTGAAATTGAATTCCGCATCGACAGAAAGATGCACCCTTCAATGGAGAGTCA
>LPNX011193477.1:19132-36896 GCA_001517045.1 Pseudotsuga menziesii
ACAAATTTCAACACTGAAATTATCAACTGTAAATACAATCTTCACGCACAGCAAGATTGGTTATAGAATCAACTCATTCACGAACTATGGCTTACAACTATCACCCTAAACAACGGTTCTTCAAAATAAAAATGCATAGACAGTGGAGCTGGAGGTGAACGACTGTGAGCCCTCATAGCTGTAGTGAACCCAACCTTGCAGAGACCGAAACCCTCACTGAACAATGAAGGATAGGGTTGCAAGGTCAAGTTTATAAATCATGAATTGCATGGCGAGAAGAGTTCCACGTATTCACAAATATTTTCACCTCACGATGGGTTATTTGTATAGCTTCCACTGCAATCATTCGAACCAAATAATTGATAAATCAATTACATTATGCATGCAATGATATTGTAATATCACATAAGTCAATATCGTATCATTTCCAAACAAAGTCAAGTCTCGATGATGAATAAGTAGTATATCATCGTTTAACCTAATGTTAAACCACGAAATCATCTTTGGTAAGTACCTTTTTGTTTATGAATTCGTTGCTATGTTAGTAAATATCTTATTACCTTTCATGATCAAACTTATAAGAAAAGATCAAGAGGATAGTAGAAGCATGAACAAGTTTGATAATGCCTTTAGTAACTTGGTCTTATAATCGTGAACTATGATTGTTTAAGTTATAAGAATTAGAATTAAACTAATAAGGTGTATATAGATATAATAACACTTATACATAGGAATAGCTCCTACACTTAAAAAGGGATCTACAGTACTAGATGTAGGATATACAACCTACAAGTACATGATCTTTGAACTCCATAATATTTACCAAGTTCTAAGATGAATCGAATCAAGATGAAGTTAAAATTTAGAGTTAGAATGGTAAACTCTCTAGGCTTTTATTGCAACTTATTCACATATAAGTAAATAGTAGGGTAATGCGAAATTGTCACATTATGTTGATCATGAAGAAAATGGGATTTCCAATCACAATCTTGACGATTTTTATGTAGAGGATATCTTATAAAATGCAAGCGATGTTAAGCGGATAAATTTACCATGTTGAGTCCTAATTAAAACCGAGTTGAAAAGAATACAATAGGCTTATGTTCTGAAAGACTTAGGTCTATTTTTATAATGATAAGCAGCATTTTAAATATTAAAATAATAATAGCAATAAACTCTTATGTCAGAAAAATAGTTATGATACAAAGTCCTAAGCTCTATTAAGAACTGGAAATCTTTTAAAGTAAAGATAGAAGAAGGTTTTATATATCATAAAGATCTATATGTTAAAAGATAAAATAGTAGGGCGATGTTAGTAACCCTTACGACACAAAGATTAAGTAATATCATATTTATGAATCAAGTATAATAAATATTACTTTACCTTGCAGGATATTGAGTCTTCTAAGCAAAAATTTTACTCTAGCATTATATTTTATGCTAAAATAAATATATATGGTTTATCACCTTAATAAACTTTTACTGGGTCAAAAATTACCTGTCAAGCCTGTAAAGATCCAAAAATCCAGATATGTTAGCAATCGCTAAGTAAGCCCCAACTAGAAAATGACTCCTCACCTACTTGACATTCAAACCATCAGAAGAGCTAAATAATCGAATGCAGATTACTTACATTACATATCAAAATTAAAACAACATTAATCTATATGTGTTATTTATTTGTTTGTTTCATATCTGATATTAGCAGCTAGGAGTTATCGAACTGCAACTGTAAACATTTTATGTTATCTCAAAATTTTAAATTTTTGTGAAAATTTGGGGTTTTGACATGTGGTATCAGAGCACAAGGTTCAAACACTAGGCCTTGATGAAGCCCAACTAGCTTTTATGAAACAGTAAATTGAATTATTATGCTGATGTATTTTCTTTTAAATGTTATTGAACAGAGAAATTGTTTTCTGAAGTTTAACAAATAGGTATGGAAAGGCTACTTTTTCCATCAAACAAATTGTAATATTCCTCCTTTATAGGCTCAGATCGCTCATTTGTGTGCTCAAATGAAAAAAAACTAGGACGTACAGCAGATGTCGGCTGTCCACTTCCCTCGTCATCAGTTTTAAACCATGTCATGACCTCATTCTGTGCTAAATTTGAACTTTTTAACCTCTGTTTTAGCAAATCAAATGAGGTGACACATAAGGGCATGTAGTTACCTTTATCCTGTTGGCTGTATTCTTCATGGAGAGCTGGGTCTGGGTGAAAAAGTGTCTTCGGCTGTGCGTCCTCTTCCCCTTCCATTAACAGAGAATACCTTGAGTGTTCTTGTAGGTCTTCAAGGATAGTTTGAGCTTGCTGTGTATGCATGGGCCCTCTGACTTCTTGATTGCTCATGGGATAGGGGCTGCGATCCATCATGAATACCTCCATCCACCTTTCTATGGAATCCATCCTCTCATTCATAGTGGTCTCTGGGGTGTCATAGGGGAGAAGATGGGGGAGATATTCGCTCTGTCTTCTGTCTCCTTCTTCTCTCACCTTCTCTCTAGTAGTAGTCAAGTTGATATCCACCCCTGCAGCATCATTCATCATGTCTGCTAGAGAGGTTGACCTTCTTTCACTTAGCCACAAAGAGAATTCACTATCGAAGGCCTCAGCGTACTAGAGTTGGGAAGTGTCAGGAGGAGGTTTGAACTTAGAAGGGATGGCATTATATACTTTCATAAATATGTCAAATAACTCTTGGACAGATTCACTCTCTTCCCTCCTGATAGAGTAGAACTGAGACACGCATCTCTTGGGGTCCTTTTTCTTTGCCCACCTCTCTTTGAAAACGTCCTCCAAAACCTGATAACTCAGGATTGAGTTATCTATAAGGCTGGTGAATCATCTCCTTGCCCCTCCATCAAGGATTTGGGAGAACAGTATGACCTTAATGTTTTTATGGTCCACTTCTTCTAGGTCAATCCAGTTCGCCAAACACCCCAAATGTTCTTTAGCTGAGTACCCCTTCTCACCAGAAAATTGTTTGAGTCTCTGGGTGTACCCCTAGGGAAGGTCATGAAGAATAGTAGGGAGAAGTATGGGGTGAATCCTTTGGCCCTTTCTTGGGCTATGGCAGAGCTTTCGAGAGGGGCTAAAAACTTGAATGACGGAGGCTCTGTAGGTTCTGAACAGAGGGGAGGAAATGTTGCAACAACGAGAGGTTCTTTGGCCATGGAGTTAGATGAGGCTTGTTTAGAGGAGAGCGCTGGGTCAGTAGCAAAATCACAATCCTCATGGGTCTTGGATGAAGGGGTTTGGCCTCGGTCACAAATACAGGGTGAAGGAGATTTATTGGTATTCAAAGGGGGATATACAAGGGTGGGTCTAGGGTCTTTCCATGAGCATGACAGATATTGGAAAACAGTTCTAGCCAGCCCAGGGAACGATGAGAAAAAATGTACCAGGAAGGACAAGACATATTGGAGAAAGGCAACAGAGTAACTCATCTTTTACCAAGCCCTTCCAGGCTCTGCTATATTGGGATCATTTTCCCTAGTGGAGTCGCCATGTAACCTTTGAAAACTTTGTAGCTTCTAGGTGTTTAGGGTTCCTAGTGGAGTCTCCTTTAAAGGCCTTGAGTGGATTCACGAGAGCATATGAATCCAAAAATGTGTCTAAGACCGACTGCCCAACCAAGTCATAGAACTAAGCAATGTCATTCTACCCAAGGATGATTTTTCTCATTTGCTCCCCTTCAACGATGCCAACATGTTAGCTCCTTATAATTTTCCCATGTTTGCTATAGGAATTCATAGGGGTAACCATTTCAACCAACCTTGAGACTACCTTCTAGCCAATATAGTCAAAGATGGATCTCTCTCGTCACAATAACCTTCACATACACATTTAACAATAATGAGCATGCAAAAGACTAGATTTCTGCTAGTAACGTGATAGTTACAAATAAGAGGGTGGAAAAACAAATATAATCAAAACAATTGGGTGATGGAGTCAAATTCTAAAACATTTAAGGACATTAAAACAACAAATAAACAATTATTTCTCCCTTGTACTATGAGGCGAAGTAACCGCAACATTCAACAAAATATCTTTAAGCGGTGATGAGAAGAAACAATTGAAAATCCCAGCACAACAAGGGGCACCTATATATGGATGAATTCCTTGAAACACCTTTAGAAAAAGAACATATTGAGGGAAATAGCATAGGTGGAACATCAAACAGAGGATGAATTCCAAAACCACCATAACAAACAAAAAAAATAATGTTTGATTTGACAAAAAGAGAACTTAACAGAGAGTGAATTCTTTTCGTACAGCTAGAAAGAATTTTTGCAGGAAATACACATATGAAAATGAATTAAATGGAAAGTAGACACTGAAAACAAACAATGTGATGAATC
Source organism: Pseudotsuga menziesii (assembly GCA_001517045.1). Lineage (NCBI taxonomy): Eukaryota > Viridiplantae > Streptophyta > Pinopsida > Pinales > Pinaceae > Pseudotsuga > Pseudotsuga menziesii. The sequence goes on from LPNX011193477.1 coordinate 23,497, forward strand.
TCATATCAATAGAAGAAATATATTAATTAAAGCTCCCAAAAACTATTTACAGAACTACAAAACCGGCGCAGAGGCCTAAAAAATGGACACCATTCCAACCTCTATCCTCCTCGAGGGAGGTTCTATTTATAATGTGAATTACCCCCAGGATATGCCCAAAAATAGGGCATCAAAACGGTTACGAAATATATAATTCACCCAAAATAATCATGTCAAAATCATAACATACCGCCTTATGTGGCAGAATCGCCACTGTTTATTACGCAAAATAGGGAACGTGTCATGCTGCGTACACTGGTAGGAATGGCACTATGGAATTTGAATGTATGCTCACTTGCATTGACATTGATGTTTCAGCACTAACAACTCTACTCCTTTGGCATGATTTCTGTTAGAAAAAGTATGGAAAAGCCTCGAGGTGACCTTTGCTGCTTCAACCCTCCTTGTTTCTTCATGTTCTAGAAAGGTGTTCTTTCTATGTTCATAGCTTGCGGGAAGGTTTATGTTTCATTTGGGTTTGGTACAAAACTCCTTGAGGCTCGTCATCATCCTAGATGAATTTGTCAATATGAGCCCAAGACCATGATGACGAAGCTTGCTGCTCCTCCCTTCCTGGGTCTGAACATTCGCCCATACCGACCACCCCTAAAAATGACACTATGTACCATGGTGATGGGGATCGTGTTCCTATCTAGAGGCTTTGGTAGAATTCTCTCAGGGTCAGGGACTATAGGTAAACCCCCTAAAGTGGTGTTGCGATCGGTCGAGATGACATGGTCTTCCTCTACATCAAAAATTTCTTCAGTGCAATGGAAATATTTACCTCGATGGCTGGGAATGTTGACATGCGAGGAATCAATGGAAGCCATGTTTCTAAATGACCCTTACAGGCCAATGAGGTGCCCTGGAAAACCAGTCTCTCAAACACAGAAGTCATAGAAATTCTCTTGTTATAACTCTCCAAGACCCAAAAGGAGTAGCCATCCTATCTTTATCATCATGCAGGCTCTTTACATCTTCAAATGGCTCTGATGGTGGCATTATATCGAGCTGGGAAGCTGAGCTCTAATGCATGCTTATCGCACCCTTACACCTGTAATCATGAGTGTGTTATGATGACAACACGGGAAATCGCGTGGGCTCTTGATCCAATTCCCTTATGTGAAGGTACCAAATATGGAGCCCATAAGGCCTTGACCTCTGTCAATTACAAAAGTGACCTCTGAATTCACTCATAATATCCTTAAAGAGATCTCACATGGTATGGATTTCATGTTTGTCGCTTTGCTAATCCATTAGTCGGCCTAGATTTCAGTGCCTTGCTTCCTTGAAATACAGAGCATATAGCAGCTCACATTCTCTACCAACTGATCGTTTGGCGCTAGTCCTTAATACGCGTGTCAAGCAGCGAATCCTGAGGACTTCAATACCTATTTTTGTGTCATCGATGCCACATGTCTCATCCTGACTAGGTGGATCGTATCTGACTTCGCCCTTCTCCTACTGCCTAACCTTCGCACATGTCCTTGTCATGATGTAGATTAGAGCCGTTGGTAGATCTTTTTGTTGAATCTATGCCATTTAAGGCGAGGGGCTCTACTAGATTTCATGTTGCCACCTTCCATTCTCTGCCACACATATTCTTGATGCAAATTGAATCTAGGTCGTTGATTAGAATATCGTCTGATTGTCACTGTCCAATCGTGCAGGGTCTTCCTCCATTTCGTGGACCTCTCCTACCTTATCCATTGCAAAAGTTGGGGTAGCGTGAAGGATCTATTCCTTTGATATATCTTCTAACGGGGGTCTCAGCCGTTTGATCTAGGTGGGCCCTATGGGAGGCCGAGATCATGACGCAATATGTGTTCCTTACATCTCCCATTGTGATGGTGTACACTTGTTGTGGATTTGGTTGGCATCCGATCATGGCCATTGGGAAGGGTCATGAGCCAAGGATTTCTTGCAACTTTGTGGCCTAGTCTTTAGTGTGTCTTGACCATTGCGAAATACTCAAACTCTATCGCTCTATGCTTCCTGTTCTGTGGTGACCCATTCCCGAAGTCGCCAAGATCGGAAAAATTCTGGCTACACCCCCTTTTCTACCACACATTCCTCGTAGATCCAAAAAATTTAGCAGGAGTGCTAACACGACTCCAAATCAGGGATGCTATCCTCCCCGTGAGGTAGCAAAGAACACACATAGACCATGTGCCTGATACATTGGGCCTCTTTGCGATTACCTCCCAGTAACTGACCAGCGTGTTTTGAAAACAAAATCTGAATAGATGACAATAAAGATGAAAAATTGCAGAAATAAAATGCCTTCCAGGTCGAGCTTATTCGATCTTACCTACCCCAATTTACATGAGCATTACCGTCCAGTCAAGTGACTTCCACCTTCTAGCGAATCCAATCATGCAAGTGATTACGTTTGCAGGTTCTTCCCTCCTACTTGATAGAGGGTAGTAATGTGAGGTGGGATGATAGGAGGTCCATTTTCGAACCTTTGGCTTTCATTGTGCATAAACATCCCATCATTCCCGTTGTATAGCTTCTCCACAGGTGTGGTGATTGGGTCGTGACAGATATTTGAAATTTATGCTATACACCTATCATGATCTAGTTTCTCCACGTACTCAGCCTCCAAATCATAAAACCCATGTCTATCCTGAACCTCTCTCGACATTGCCAGTTTCATGATCACTGCTCCAACTATGTCTTCCCTTGCAAACTGTTCAAAGGTATTTCAAAACACTTATGTGAGGGGAGTTTGTGACCCTCTTTACCTGCAACCTCAGTTGCCTCATCCCGAATCCCGGAAACCTCACCCTGTTCTTCCTCCTGCAATTCATAGGAAATATTTTCAATAGTTTCCAGTGAACTGTGCTCTTCTTGACATAGGTAATATGTACTGGAAGAGTAGGAAGAAATGTCCCATTTCAGACCCTCATCTTCTGAGCAGTTGTCCTCATCTTCATTGTACATGGGTGTTTTGAAAACCCCCTCAACATTCCCACAGAAAGGGTTGGAAACAAGAAGGATACCTTTTCCATCAAACAAATTGTAATATTCCTCTTGTATAGGATCAGACTGTTCATCTGTGTGCTCAAATGAAGAAAAACTAAAATGTACGGTAGATTTCATTCATCCACTTCCCTCATCATCAGTTTTAAACCATGCCATGACCTTATTCTACGCTCAATTTCAACTTTTTAACCTCTGTTTCAGAAAATCAAACGAGGTGACACATAAGGGCACATAGTTACCTTAATCCCTCTTGATGTATTCTTCATGGAGAGCAGGGTCTGGGTGAAAAAGTGTCCTCAGCTATGCATTATCTTCCCCTTCCATTAACAGAGAATATATTGAGTGTTCTTGTAGGTCTTCAAGGATAGTTTGAGCTTGCTCTGTATGCAGGGGTCCTCTGATTTCTTGACTGCTCATGGGACAGGGGCTGTGATCCCTCGTGAATACCTCCATCCACCTTTCTATGGCCTGCATCCTCTCATTCGTAGTGGTCTTCGGGGTGTCATAGGGGAGAAGATAGGGGAGATATTTGCTCTGTATTATTTCTCCTTCTTCTCCCAAATTCTCTCTAGTAGTTTTCAAGTTTATCTCCACCCCTGTGACGTCATTCATCATGTCTGACAGAGAGGCTGACCTTCTTTCGCTGAGCCACAAAGAGAATTCATTATTGATGGCATCAGCTTATTGGAGTTGGGAAATTTTAGGAGGAGGTTTGAAATCAGAATGGATGTCGTTATATACTTTCATAAATCTTTCTGAGAACGCTTGGAAATATTCACTCTCTTCCCTCCTGATAGAATAGAACTGAGACAAGCATCTCCTAGGGTCCTTTTTCTCTTCCCACCTCTCTTTGAAAACGTCCTCCAAAACTTGATAACTCAGGATGGAGTTATCTGTAAGGCTGGTGAACCATCTCCTTTCCCCTCCATCAAGGATTTGGGAGAACAGTCTAACCTTAGTGTATTCATGCTTCACTTCTTCTAGGTCAATCCAGTTTTCAAAACACCCCAAATGTTTTTTAGCTGAGTACCCCTTCTCACTAGAAAATTGTTTGAGTCTCTAGGTGTACCCCTACGGAAGGTTGTGAAGGATAGTAGGGAGAAGTATGGGGCAAATCATTTGGCCCTTTTCAAGGCTATGGCAGAGCTTTCGATAGGCGATAAAACCTTGAATGATGGAGGCTCTTTAGGTTCTAAATGGAGGGGAGGAAATGTTGCAATAGTGAGAGGTCCTTTGACTGTGGAGTTGGATGAGGCCTATTTAGAGGAGCGCTGGGTCAGTAGCAACATCACAATCATCATGGGTATCGGATGAAGGGGTTTGACCCCGGTCATAAGTACAGGGTGAAGGATATTTCTCGGTATTCAAAGAGGGATATACAAGGGTGGGTCTAGGGTCTTTCCATGAGTGTGATAGATATTGGAAAATAGTTCTAACCAGCCCAGGGAAGTATAAGAAAAAATGTGCCAGGAAGGAAAATAAATCTTAGAGAAAGGAAACAAAGTAACTCATATTTTACCAAGCCCTTCCAGGCTCTGCTATATTGGGATCATTTTCCCTAGTGGAGTCACCATGGAACCTTTTAAAACTTTGTAGCTTCTGGGTGATCAGGGTTCCCAGTGGAGTTGCCTTCAAAGGTCTTGAGTGGAGTCACCAGAGCATATGAAACCTTAAATATGTCTAAGATCGACTGCTCAACCAAGTCGTAGAACTGAGCAATGTCATTCTCCCAAGGATGATTTTGCTCATTTGCTCCCCCGCAATGGCGCCGACATGTTAGTACCACGTAATTTTCCTATGGTTGCTATAGGAATTCACAGGGGTAGCCATTTCAACCAACCTTTAGACTTCCTTCTAGCTAAGGTAGTCAGAGAGGGCTCTCTCTTGTCATAGTAACCTTCACATACACATTTAACAATAATGAGCATGCAGAAGACTAGATTTCTGCTAGTAATAGGATAGTTACAAATAAGAGGGTGGAAACAAAAATATAATCAAAATGATTGGGCGATGGAGTCAAATTATAAAACATTTAAGGACATTACAGTAGCAAATAAACAATGATTTCTCCCTTTTACTATGAGGTGAAGTAACCACATCATTCAATGAAATATCTTTAAGCGGTGATGAGAAGAAATAGGTGAAATGGCCAACAAGACAAGGGGCACCTATCTATGGATGAATCCCTTGCAACACCTTTAGCAGAAGAACATATTGAGGGAAATAGTAGAGGTGGAGCATCAAACAGAGGATGAATTCCAAAACCACTATAAAAAACACAAAACTAATGCTTGATCTGGCAGAAAGAGCACTTAATAGAGAGCGAATTCTTTTCGTACAACTAGAAACCATTTTTGCAGGAAATACACATATGAAAATGAATTAAACGGAAATCAAACACTGAACACAAACACAGTGATGAATCTCATATCAACAGAAGAAATATATTCATTAAAGCTCCCAAAAACTGCTTACAGAACTACAAAACCCGCGCATAGGCCTAAAAAATGAACATCATTCCAACCCCTATCCTCCTCAAGGGAGGTTCTATTTATAATGTGAATTAACCCCAGGACATTCCCAAAAATAGGGAATCAAAATGGTTACAAAATATAGGATTCACACAGAATAATAATGTCAAAATCCTAACATACCACCTTACGCGGCAGATTCGCCACTATTTATTACCCAAAATAGGGAACATGTCATGCTGTGCACGATGGTAGGAATGGCACTATGGAATTTGAATGTATGCTCTCTTGCTTTAACGATGATGTTTCGGCACTAACAACTCTACTCCTTTGATGTTCTTTTCTGTTATAAAAATTATGGAAAATCCTCGAGGTGACCTTTGCTGCTTCAACCCACCCTGTTTCTCCGTGTTCCAAAAACATGTTCTGTATGTGTTCACAGCTGGAGGGGAGTTTTATGTTTTCTTTGTGTTTGGTGAAACACTCCCTGAGGCTCATCATCATCCTAGATGAATTTGGAAATATGAGCCCAAGACCATGATGACGAAACCTCTTGCTCCTCCCTTCCTGGGTTCGAAAAATTCTCCCAAACCGACCACCCCTGGCAATGGATACTATGTACCTTGGTGATGGGGATCGTGTTCCTATCTGGAGGATTTGGTAGAATTCTCTCAGGATCGGGGACTATGGGTAATCCTATATTTATCAGCATGCAAGCTCTTTACATCTTTAAGTGGCTCCAATGGTGGCATTATATCAAGTTGGGAAGCTAAGATCTAATGCGTGCTTTTCACACCCTTACACCTACAATCATGAGTGTGTTATGAAGACAACACGGGAGATCACATGGGGTCTCGATCCAATTCCCTTATGTGAAGGTGCCAACTATGTCACCCATAAGGCCTTGACCTTTGTCAATTGTAGAAGCGACCTCTGAATTCACTCGTAATCTCCTTAAAGAGATCTAATCGTGGGTTGATTTAATGTTTGCCGCTTCGCTGATTTGTCAGTGAGCTTGGATTTTAGTGTCTTGATTCCTTGAAATAAAGAGCGCATAGTTACTCAAATTCTCTACCAACTAATCATTTGGATTTTGTCCTTACTCCATGTATCGGGTAGCGAATCACGAGCACTCCGAGACCTATTTTTGCGTCGTCAATGCCACATTTCCCATCTTGACTAGGTGGACCCTACCAGACTTTGCCCTTCACTTGCTGCCTAACCTCCGCACATGTCCCTGTCGCAATGCAGATCGGAGCTATTGGTTGATATCTTTGTTTAATCTATGCGGTTGAAAGTGAGCGGGTCTACTAGATTTTTTGTTTCCACCTTCCATTAACCACGATGCATATTCTTGATGCGACTTCAATCCAGGTCATCAATCAAAATCTCATCTGATCGTCACTGTCGAATCGTGCAGGGTCTTCCTCCATTTCATGGACCTCTCCTGCCTTATCCATTGTGTAAGTTGGGGTAGTGTGAATGTTCTGTGCCTTTGATCTGTCTGCCAAGGGGGGTCTTAGCCATTTGATTTGGGTGGGCCCTCTGAGAGGCCGAGATACCGATGCAATCGGTGTTCCCCATGTCTCCCATTGTGATGGCGTACACTTTTCATGGATTTGGTTGGCATTCGATCGTGGACGTTGGGAAGGGACACGAGCCAAGGATTTTGTGCAACTTTGTGGCCTATTCTTTGGCGTGTCTTCACCCTTTCAAAATCCTCAACCTCTACCGCTCTATTATTCCTGTTCTGTGGTGACCCATTCCCGAAGTCACCAAGCTCAGAAAACTTCTGGCTATAGCCCGTTTTGTGCTAGCCATTCGTCACAAATCCAAAAAATTTAGTAGGAGTGCTAACACACTATTTCAACTATGTTTTTTGTAACAACAAACACCATTTTCGATAGCCTATTGATCCAGTGCATAAAGAACAAAGGAGCAAAGTACAAATTAATACCATAAAGAAGAATATTTTCAATATTCTAGACAGTGACAAATCTGGTTCCTGAGCCAATTGATCCCTTTTTAAAGCTACCAACCAACTTCAAGCTAAAAGTAATTCTCTCTCAGGTCTGGGTAAAAAGAAAGGTTTGTGTATAGGGGTCCTAACTCTCAGTCTGTAAGTGAAACCCTCCCTTTATAAACCACATTTTGCGAGGGAATGGTTATTAAAGGACTACATTCTTTTGGACAACTCAGTTTTGGGTTGGATTATTTTCACAGCCCTCTTTTATGGAAGGAAGCTAGACTACTTAGATTGGAAGTACGGCTTTTGGAGTTGGCACTTTGGAATTTGAGAAACATAGGTACACTAAACTCAAATACATAAAAGAGAAATATGTTAAAAGACAAAGAGTAAAAGAAATTTCAAATAAGGATACATAGCCCCATATAATTGCAAGAAGTTGCTTGTTTAGGGATACAAAATATTCAATGCAAATTTACTAGAAATAGATTCAAAGGATTGCATCAATAACATGAAATAGGAAAACAAGGAAAATGTCCCCATGAAAGACAAAAGGAATATGAAAAAACAACGAAAGTAATTAATGTATATTTGCAATCTATTCAAGACAAACCAATTCACGCACTCTCTATTTGTGAACGTTTTCAATTATAAAAATACATTTATATCATTGATAACAACAAGATATTGGTTTTTAAGTATTTTGGAATTGCAAAAGAAGCAAAATTCATTGGACTTGATGATTAATTTTGCAAATTTTGCAAAAAAAAAAATATAGTGAACAATTCGTAATGTCCCTCCCATATGTTCTGCCTGATAATATGCTTCTAATATAACCCCTAGTGACTCTTTCGTAGGAGGGGTTAATATTGTATGCAAATTTTAGACTTCGGATAAAAATTCTCATGTTTTAATTATTATATTATAATTATATTTAATTTTTGTACCTAGTGGATGTGCTAGGTGGATAAGGTGGGTGTATGAAATATTGTGGACCCGATGAGTGGTCACCCTAAATGGATACTAGGAGAAAATTTAGAAAGATCCTAAAAGGTAGAAAAAGATAGAAATCAACATAAAAGCAGTCAGCTATAGAATCCTACACAAAGTAACCAAGTGCAGGAAAAGCATGTTAGTATGAAAAGTAGGAAAGTTTAGGAAAGAAAGGGGGGTGCAGTTCCTAAAAAGAGAGAAAGGAATGTTAGTGTGAAAATAAATAAACAACACAGGCATAGTTTCTAAAGGAAGAAAATCATGTCAACTAGAAAGGAATGAAAGAAAGGAAGATGAAAGCACAAAGTTACTATTTAGTCAAGGAGGGCGTAAGGAAAGCATGAGAAGTAAAGTGTAGTGCATCCAATGGGCCAATGAAATATTAAATAAGGTGGCATTCTCCATTTCACATATTTAGACACTCCATCGTTGTGTTTGAGAAATCTCTGATGCTTCTCTAGGGTTTGGAGACGTGCCCTTAGCCAATTGTGGGAGATGTGCCCCATAGTAGTGTTATATTTTTAACATTAAGCTAGCATTATATTAGGATATTTTAACTAAGAGAATAACAAGCATAGCAATCAAACACAAGAGACAATGAACACGGTGTTTTTCCTCAAGGAAACCATAAATGGAAAAACCTTGTAACTTCCTTAGAGATAGAATCAACACCAAAAGTAAAACCCAAAACAGTAAGATGATCTCCCGACAGCAGTAGCCTCTTTCTTTCTAGCCCCAACAACTTCTTCTCACTCAGCTATTGGCTACAATTGAGTGTTTGATAAATAGAGAGGCTCTCTCTCTATTTATACTAATTCTTGACTTGACAATAACTCACTAGGGCCGATTCACTAGGTGAGTCTAACAACCCTAGGGCCCCAGAACTGCAGGGACTTTAACCCTTGAACGATAGGAGGGTTAACCACATTGAGTTGACATGACTTGTTTATATTATATAAACTCCTGATCAGAAAATCGGGGCATGACATGACTCAATTACATTACAAACACTTCCCAGAATAAAAATCGGGGTATATTACATAAGAAATACAAGTGAATACATTCCGAAGTTACAATTACATCAACACTCCCTCTTAACTAGGAAGGTATTCTCTCGACACAATTTATCAGCACAAGTCTTCTTCTCTGTATCATCTGGATCATCATTGAGTCCTTTTCATCTTCAAATCATCTTCATCTTCAAGTCATCTTCATATTCAAGTCATCTTCATCTAAATCTGGATCATCATCACTGGATCTGGATCATCACTCGATCTGGATCATCTCTGGTTCTACAACATTTCTGTTGGATCATCATCACAAGTGCTATATCTTGATTCTTATCATCATAGGAAGTTCTACAGAGCCAACCCCTTTTCATGCTGGTTGTAGGCCTAGCCTCCATGTAGGTCTTTTCCAGCACTTATATTTGACCCTAAGTCAGAATGGCCCGCCCAACACTTATATCTGAACATGTAGGAACCGATCCTATAATCATATCAAAAATGCGTACCCAACACTCACATCTGACCATGTGGGAACACATCCCACAATCCTGTCAGAAAGGCCTAGCACTCACATCTGATAGCTCATGGCAGAAAGGCTCAGCACTTACATTCGACCATGCGAGGAACCAATCCTCCATGCCGAAAGGGGTATGCACTTACATCTGACAACAAATATCAGAAAGGATCAGCACTTACATTCAACCATGCAAGGAACCAATCCTCCATGCCGAAAGGGATTTGCACTTACATCTGATCATTGTAGGAACCAATACTACAATCGCCTCAGAATGGCTCTACACTTACATCTAATCATGTAGGAACCAATCCTATAGTCACATCAGAATGGTCCTTAGTCCCAGACTGAGCTTTCCTGGTAACTGACCAGGTGCCTCCATTCCAAGAATGGCATTCAACGCTTATATCTGATCATGTAGGAACCAATCCTACAATCACATCATAATGGCTCAACACTCATATCTGACATGCGAGGAACCAATCCTCTCATCATGACAAAATGGCTCATCCCTTACATTTGACCATGGAAGGAACCAATCCTCTCACCATGTTAGAATGGCTCATGGAAACATCACTTCCCTTTGGAGGGAATATTGATCTGGAGAACACCAAGATTCTCCCCGAAGTACTCAAAATTCACTCTAGCGAATGGCTTTGTTAACACATTGGCTATCTATTCATCCGTCAGAACATACTGGAGCTTCACTGCTCCCCTCTACACCATATCCTTGATATAGTGATACTTGATCTCGATATGATTTGACTTGTCATGGAACACCGAGTTCTCTGACAAATTCACACAACTCTGGTTGTCACAATATATACAAGTAGCATCCAACTGGAGATCAAATAAATTATACAGTAGCTTCCTCAGCCATACTACCTCACAACTAGCTGAACAAGCTGTGACATACTCTGCTTCAGCTGTACTCAGTGCCACATAGGATTGCTTCCTTCTAAACCAAGAAAGCACACCTGATCCCATACTGAAGAAACACCCTAAAGTGCTCTTCCTATCGATGGCATTACTTGCCCAATCTGAATCAACATAACCCTCCAGGTTAATATTCTGATTCACCTCATACTTGAGCCCATAATCAACTGTACCCATAAGGTATCTCAGAATATGCTTTGCAGCAATCAAGTGAACATGTCTCGGATCTGTCAGGAACTGGCTCAAGGTGTTCACAACAAATCAAATATTTGGTCATGTGTTCGTCAGATACATCAAGGACCCAATCATCTGATGAAGCATCACTCAATAGCTTCAGGTTCAATGCCATAGGTGTGGTCATGGCCTTGCAGTCCATCATCCCAAACCTCTTGAGGATCTCTACTACATACTTCCCTTGTTCGAGGGAGATTGCATCCACATTCTGCCACACCTCCATGCCTAGAAAATAGTGCATCATACCCAAGTCCTTCATTCTGTGAGAAGCCACGAGTCATGAATCTTGCTTTATATTTATCTATGCTGCCATCTGCAGCATGCTTGATCTTGTAGATCCATTTGGAATTTATGACCGACTTCCCTTCTGGTCTTGGGACAACATCCCAAACATAATTCTTCATGATCGATTGATACTCTTTGATCATAGCATCCTTCCATTCTTTCCATTCTTCCGCTTCTTCATAGCTAGAAGGTTCTTTATTGATAAAGTGACACAATAAAGCTACATACCCGGAGTAGGACCTGGTCCTCTTTCTTTCTATGTGATTCTCTTCTGGAGCCCCATATCTTTGTGCACCTTGGATAGCTTCTCGTACCCAAGTAGGTTTCCTCTTGTGAGTATTCTTCTCCTGAGGTGGATCTACATGTTCTTGAGGTTCTTCAAATTCTCTATCTTCTTCTTGAGTTTCTTTGTTCATGGTTGTGTCATGAATTCTGGATGCTTCTAATTATTCAGGATCTTCAACAGGTCTCTTTCTGGATTTGTTGTAAGCTGAGTCTTCATCAAGTGTTACATCCCTACTGATGTCGATATTCTTGAATCCTAGGAAGTATATTCTGTAAGCCTTCGAGCTTTCGGAGTATCCCATGAATATACCCTTCTTTCCTAAAGGATCTAACTTTGTCCTCTTTTCTTTCGGAATGTGTATGTATACTGGACAACTGAATATTCTAAGATGGTTGAATTCTATTTTCTTGCTAGAAAAGACTTCTTCAGGTTTCTTGTTCTCGAGTACTTTGTGTGGAGTATGGTTCTGTACATACATTGCTGTTATGGCAGCTTCTGCCCATATATGCATGGGAAGATCTTGATCATGAAGCATTTCTCTTACATATTCCATGATATTTCTATTCTTCCTTTCTGTAACCCCATTCTGTTGTGGACTATATAGAGTGGATAACTCCCTCTTAATCCCCGAATCTTTGCATAACTCTTTGAATTCATTTGATGTGAATTATTCGCCATTATCTGATCGAAAGGTCTTGATCTTCTTTTTTGTGTGGTTCTCGGTCAAGGCTTTGAATTCCTTGAACTTGTTGAAAACTTCATCTTTTTTCTTCATAAAGTATATCCATGTCTTCCTAGAATAATCATCAATAAAAGAAACATAGTATACATACCCGCTTAAAGAACTGGATGACATTGGATCGCATACATTAGAGTAAATGATTTCCAAGATTCCTTTTGCTTTGCTTTCACTACTTGGAAATGTCTTCTTTGTGTTTTTTCCTTTCACACATCCTTTGTAGACTCCTTCATGTTTTGCTTGAATTTCTAGAAGACCTCCAATAGCTTTGCTTGCAAGTGGTAGTGCTCTATAGTGCACATGTGCAAGCCTTCTATGGGAAAGTTCATTTGGCTCTATTGTGTCATGAACCAAAGCTTGTTTTGGATGGTCCTTCAATTTGTATAATCCTCCTTCTTGTTCTCCAATTACTATTGCATCGTCAATAGTCCTTCCTCTTGGCCACATGAGGAATTTTCCATCTACAAATGCAACCCTCATGCCTTTTGCATCTAGTGCTGATATGGAGAGAAGATTCTTCTTTAGTCCTGGAACAAACAAGACATCCTTCATTTTCATAGAATTTCTAGAGTCTAGCTTGTAGGAGGATTCACCACTACCTTTTATGGGATATTGGTAGTAATCCCCAAGTTTCACCTTATGGGGTGAATTATGTTCAGATAGTTTCTCAAAATATTCCTTGAATCTTTTCATGTGTTTGGAAGCCCCACTATCAATAAGGCAATCTTTGCTTCCATGAGTGACAGTTCCCATGAGAGCGGAGATCAGAAAATATTCTTCATCACTTGAAGAGTCTTCACTTTCTTGTTTTAATTTCTTCCTGGGAGGATCATCATCCTTATCAGTGTGAGCATGATGTCTTCTTTTGGAGTTCTTCTTCTTCTTGGATCCACTCTTATTCATGGGACAACTTCTAGCAAAGTGTCCTCTTTCATCACATGT
>LPNX011193477.1:73388-136383 GCA_001517045.1 Pseudotsuga menziesii
AAGAAATAGCGTAATCTAATAATTTATAAATGTTCTAATTTAATAGTTTTGCATGCCTAAGTTTAATTTATTAATATAGAAATATTCCAATTTAATAATTTTTACATACCTGGGTTTAATTTAATAGTTATCTATAGCTAAAATTTAATATCATAATTTAGAAATGTTTTTATTTAATATCTATATAGTTCAAAGTTAAAGTTAAAGTTTGACATGAAAATAATTGGATAATAAATAATAAGTCATAAGAAAATATTATTATCATTTAGATATATCAAAATTGTATTAAATACTTAATGTTGAAGATACAAATTGTTTAATAATTTTCAAGGATTTTATGAAATTTGCATTTATTTACTAACAAAACCATATTAGGGAAATACTCGCAATCTTACAAACTGAGTAGTAAAATATTAGTAGTAAAATTCAATTGACTTGACTAGTAAAAAGAAAAATTATAAAACCAAGAACATATAAATTACAAAATAATAGTGATTACCAGGGGTGGCGGGAGCAGGGGGGATCCTCCTGGATCCCAAAAGACATGTAGAACAAACCTTCATGTGGGGTCTAGGAACTAGAACAAACAATGAAGCTGAGTGGCTGGCACTTCTTCAGGGTCTTCATCTTTTAAACACTAAAAAACTCCGTAAGGTAATGATATTTGGAGACTCCAAACATGTCATCTACAAACTGATCAATAGATACCCCTCTGGAGCAGTCAATTGTTGCCGCCTATTTGACAAATCCAAGCTTCTCATGTCTAAATCCTATGAGATATTCCACATCCTTCATCACAATAATTCTGCAATGGACACTCTTGCTAACATGGGAGCCTCTCTTCCACAAGGCCATTACAGTCAGAACGGAAACCATTCTATCCTCAAATTCATCCCTTAATGTGGTGTCAGAAGCTTCCCCTGCGATTTCAATTTATGTGGCCTATATCATTGATATTTTTATCCTTCCCTCACTTCAAAAGAAGCCTCAAAGGCCCCCCTCCTCTACCTCCTTTTCTCTTCTTCCCTCCCCCTTCCTTATCCCCTTTCCCTTATCCCTCCTCCCCCCTCACTTTTAAACCCCTTTCCTTTTATTTTCCCCATACCCTTATCCCTCCTTTCTCCCCCCCACCCATCGCCTTGCATCACCTCCCAACAGCTGGACTCCATTCCACACTGCTTCCCGACGGCTCCATCCATTTACTCCGCTGTCCTGCCTTCCCTCCTCCCTCCGCCGCCTGGTTTAACCTCTGCCCTCTCACTCTCTCGGTTTTCACAGAATTAATGGCTCACCGGCCTTGGGTTAAATGCCTCTCCTCCTCACATGCTCCATGTCCCTTCGTCTATTATGATATGTCTTCTCCTCATAGCGATATGCAAATTCATTTCGCTCCCTCTCTCAGCTCTAGTTCTCATGAGGCTACGCGAGTCCTTCTGAATGTAGTTGCAGGTGTTCGAGAAGGGTGGCTGCAGGATATCTCGTGGCAAGCACTCCCTCTCACCTATTCCTTCGTGAAGGAAAGGATTGCTCTCGTAGCCTTCTCCACTTGCTCTTGCAGCTCCCTCTTCACGTTGTGGTCTTCAAACCTTAGCTTTGGTACAACTCTTACACATTCTAGTAATTTGGAGAGAAGCACGGTCTTGGGTTGCCATTGCACGGGGTGGAAAGAAGGTGTTGTGGGCACTTTGGTCTGTAAACAAAGGCACGGAGGTTCCTCGCTGCAATAGGAGCTCATAATGCTTAGTCTTATTCTCAGTGGTCTCTCGGCTGAGAACCAGGCTTGTGTCCTCGCTGGCTCTGTCCGTTCCTTGCACAGTCACTTTGCTCTTATAGATATCTCTATAGGAGCAAGAAGAATGTATCAGGCTGGTGAAAGTGCAGGAATAATGGATGTAAAAAAGAACCTGAGGCGTCTGTATGAAATGCTAGCAATCGGCATAATGGACAACAAAGAAATTGCGCGAGAGGTTAAGAGCATAGGAGAAACGGTGAGCTACACCTCTTTGCAGATCAGCAACCACGACGCATGGATTGATGATAATGAGAGAAACCTTAGAGAGATAATGGGCAAAGTTGACAGGATCCAGGAAGATCTCCAGCGTCTGATTTCCATGAACCAAGGTTGCAGGGTGAATGGAGCCACTGCAGCAGCTGAGCATCCAATGGAGGAAGAGTTTGTAGTTCAGCCCAGGAATTTTAGAGGCAATCCTTAATCTATTTTTCTTTAATTATGTTTAAATGTTCTACTGTCTTTTACTATGTAATCAGTATATAAGGGTATATACTACCCGCGACATTAGTTGTTTTGGAAAAACTCTGTGTGTAGTTTTTTGGAAAACTCCTCATATAAGCTTTTTGTGCATTAATTTTGATCTGCATGAACACTTTGTTTTGCTACTATTGTACTGAATGGCTGTGCACAGCTTGTTTTATAAAAACCCTTTATAGTTTCTGTTAAAAAAAATAAATAGCGATTACAATAACAACACTAGATTTACCTTAGAATAACCTGTAGGGGGAAACGTGCCACTAAAACCATGCGCCTTAACCCACTTACATCCTTGTTCATTCCCAAGTCAAGGTTAACCCTTACATGTAAATGATCAATTTTACTTATAGAGAAAAACAAGTCATTTCTCTAAAATATTTGGATGAATGTTTAAAATCTTCATTTTATAGTAAAATGTTTTTCAAATTCCAATTTATTCTATAAATCTAGATTTTAAAATTTTATATGGATTATTTTACTCATTAACTACTCTTAATATTCATTATTAGTTTTAAAGAAAGACAAGTAAAGCAAATTTTGGAAAACTATTTGATTATACGAATATTAATATTAATCAACTCATTCTTATACTGATATTTACCCTATGTTGAAATTACTTAGGAAAGTTGTCCATTTCCCTTCCAAGTAGGAATACTTATTAGACATTTTTGTAAATTAAAAATTGTTTGTACCTCAAGAAAAGTTGATCCCTCTTAGCCCTTGGTAAAGCCATAGTTAAGATGGATCTATACTATACTGGTCTATAAACAATCAAAATACTATAAATCTCTAATATAATGGACACTAATTAAAATATTATTCATCAAATTTGTTTGAATAAATCAATAAATAGATTTTTAGAAAGAAAAAAAAATTAAATCCTTACTTTTATTAATATATTAGTTTATGAAATGTAAAAAAAACTTAATTAAATATTAAAATAAATATTTGGAAATTTTATTTTAAAAGTCTTATAAAAAAAAATTATAATAGGTTAAAGTTTTTATATATATTTAAAACAAGTGAAATAGCAGCAAGGCTGCTTATACCTGCCTCTTAGAAATACTTTATTGTGATATTGTATATAGTTTAAAGCTAAAAGTTAAAGAAATTATGAAACATTCAAACTTGAAACAATGTATTACTTGTTGCCATGGTACTTATATTTCTATGTGAGATTACTTGTTGTTTATAGGTTGTTGCATTTCTTGTTACTTCTTGTAACTGTCATTTTTTAAAAATCATAGTCTAAAGTTTGTGGTAAATGCTTTACACCAAAGTTCAAACTCCTATTCAGAAGCATGCAATAGAATTTGTATTTTTCCATGATTTGGTCTCTAATATTTTAAAAATTAAAAAAACTTACATTTATTGTTATCGCTCAACAAGGCCTTTCTCAAGGTGTTTCCTATAAGCTTGCCTGCATAAAGATATTGCTAAATGTATAGTGTGATTTTATATGCAATATAAGGTAAGTTCGAAGAAGGGGCTACTCACCAATTCGAACAATTCGGTGAAGCTAAGTAATGGTATTTATGAAGATTTCTTTCCACCAAATACATTGAAACTCATTATAATTTGAAATGTGTTTTTTATTGAAATTCCTACTCATTCACTTGAATATACTTATAATAAATTGGCTTACTACATTTATATCTACCGCCCTTCGTGCCACTTATTTATATTATAATTTGAAATGTTTTTTTTAATTGAAATTCCTACTCACTCACTTGAATATACTTATAATAAATTGGCTTACTACATTTATGTAGATGATGATAGCTCTACGCAGTTCATTTAAAAGAGAACCAGCATCACACCATCAAAGAAATTGGGTTGTGAATTCATATCGCAATAAAGTAACCCTGTTTAAGGTGGGATAATTGAAATTTATGGTGACAACTATCAAAGAAAATACCAGATCACAGAGATTACGAGCATGAACAATATATATCCAACATATTGCAGATATGAAGCTACGAAACAACTTGTTGATTGAAGCATTAATAAAAAAATTCCAAGAGAATACCACGTTTTAGCTCAACATAAACACCATGTTTCACGTGTCAACTAAAGAGGATAAAACGCCCAAGTACGAAAGATGCCACTGGATTGTTCCTCATACCAGGAACAATTTTCCACACTGCTACATCAACTAATTTCCACAGAATTATGCTGCAGAAAAGTCGAGATCGTTACACCAAACTGCATGAAATCGCGCAAGTGGATTTGCCTGCATATTCACCAAATCGTTGAGACATTTTAGAGTTCACCATCTAAAGATTAAAGATGATCTACCGATTAAATTACCATGTCAAAGTCAAAGGTAAAATTGTGAATTTCCAGTGTTGTGAAAGGAAATATCATGGAATTGCGGCGTTATTCAGTGATGGAAAAGGGAGATTTATTTTATTTTATTTTTACTATAAACTGAGGTTGAATAATAGTTCTTATCTATTTTGTAAATGGTTTTTCATTATTATATTTGGTATTGAATATATTCTTATTTTGCAGGGTTTAGTAATGTAGATATGGAGAATTTGATTCATGGAAGAAAGGGATAAATCAGTTTCACTGAAATAGCAGTGTATGCCCAAGATTGTTACAACGTCTTTGTCACCGTGGATCGACAGCTGCCTTTGTTTATCTAGAATTATAAATTTAATATGTTGTCCATAAACATATTACGCTGGAGAGTTTCTATGCTCCTGGATCGAGATTCATGACGTTGCAGTAGTAGATTGGATGCCAGATCATTGGAGGCGTTAATATAATACATCTGAAATTTGATAGCACTTAACACCAAGTTTTGCAGCTAAGTTGCACACTTAGCTAACACGCCCTTCCACATGTGTCATGCAATGCAATTAATCACTAAATTATTGCACCTACGTTGCACACTTAGCTAATGTGCATTGCCATGTGTGTGTCATGCAGTGTGCCTCTCTCCACTAGGTAGCATCCAGCCAAGGTCTATGTCATAGAATTCAAACGAATTTCGGTTTTGCATTTTCGGTTTGGAAAGCTCCATGAGTTAACCCTCTTATGTGGACTTTGCATTCCCCATTTTACCCTCTCTTTCTCCAATGGAAAATCCCACCATTGCAGTGGTAGCAGCAGTGCTAGCAGCTGTGCTGTGCATAGCTTTAGCAGCAGGTTGGAATGCTCTCTTGAGAACTTCTCCAACTGATCCAGCAAACATCGACCTTCCTCCTCCTCCTGAAAGAATTGGTGTTTACGCCCACAACCAGAGGCTACAGAATGCACAGAAACTTGGATCTGGACTCATCCCCAGCTCTGAAGATCTGGCTTTGGATTCTCAAGGCAGACTGTATACGGGTTGTGGCGATGGGTGGATCAAACGAATCTCCTTTCTTGATAATCTTGATGTTCTTGTGGAGAACTGGACATACGTTGGAGGTCGTCCTCTAGGCCTCGCTTTTGGCATCCATGGAGAGTTATTAGTCTGCGATCCTTATCAAGTTATGATCGGCCCTTCATCATCTCGTCTCCTCAATTTTATATTCATTTTCATTGTGTTTTTAAGCAAGGTCTGTTGAATGTCACAGAAGGCCATGTGGAGATGCTTGCAGACGAAGCAGATGGATTGAAAATGAAGTAACATTTTTATCAAGATCATTTTTGTTTTGAAATTTTACTTCAAAATTTGAGCAATGAATCGATTCTTTATAAAAATAAAAAGTTAATATAGGTTAAGTGAATCAAATAATGTTCTATTTCTGAATGTTCGAAGCAATGTCATTCCTAGAAAAGATTGTTTTCTAAGAATATTAAACATATTTGGAAATAAAATCCTGAATAGACTTCTTAACACTGTCAAATTGATACCAAACCTTTAGATTACATGGCTATATTATTGCAGACTTGCAGACGGAGTGGATGTAAGCAGAGGAGGGGCAATCTATTTCACAGATGCTTCGTATAAATATGGCTTCCATGACTATTTGTTAGATCTAATGGAGTACCGACCACACGGCCGGTTGCTGAAATACGAGGCCTACACCAAGACAACCAGCGTGCTTCTCAAAGATCTGTTCTTCCCCAACGGAGTGACTCTCTCTGCCAAATAGGACTTCCTCGTCTTCTGTGAAACTTCACTGTATGCATTGCAATAATCTTTCTCTCAACCATCAATGAAAGATTCAGATCAGAACTGAGAGGCCGGTGCCTTGTTTTTCTTTACAGGTATCGGTGCCAGAAGTACTGGTTAGAAGAGCCAAAGAAAGGCACCGTTGAATCTTTCATTGACAATCTACCAGGACTTCCAGATAACATCCGCTATGATGGAAACGGTACCTTCTGGATCGCACTCGCTATGGTAATAATCTGTCACTGTAACACCTCCAGATTTAAATTACATTAAAGAACCATTCGTTACAATACAGAAGGTTTACAACTAGTTCTCTGTTTCTGATTCTCTAGTTTTCTACAGAGCCGAAGCATATCTTGGACGATTGCAATGAAATTCCCATCTGTGAGGCGCGTATTGGCCTTGATAGCAAAATGGGAACCAAATGCGGTAATCAGCTAATCGCTGCTATAGCAAATGAGACAGGTGTTGTCAAGATGGTGAACGTAGGCCTCGTCAAACAGGTCAACTGCTGTAATGAACATCCAGATGACAATTGTCGCATGGAGTTGGGTGGGAACGAGCCCAGAACAACTGGCTCCGATGGTGCCACTTGGCAATGGCATATAATTTTTATTTTTTTAATTTTATCATTATGATGTCATCTTGCCACATGTCAACTCAAATCCAGATAGCAAATCCCAATGTTGACATCATCTCCTATCCACCAATCAGTTCTTTACAAAAATAACTTTTTAACAAAATTAAAAAAAATATTTTGCAAACCCCTAAGTCATACTTTGGAAAACAGGTTTTAATTCTTTATAACTGCTTCAAAAGACACCAACTAATACCCAAAGTCAAAGGAGTTTGACTTCAATCGATTACAATATACCTACTGAGGCAGGTATAAAAAAGTATAATATTTAAATAGAAGGTCTATATAGTTATCTAGCTATAGTCAATCATTGTGATGTGATTGTCACATCTATCAATATTTATTATTATGACTATTTTAATAAACAATAAATTTGGCAATGTTATATATTTTTAATTTTATTTATTTTACAATTTCATTTATCAATTAGAACAAATTAATCAAATCATTAAAATGAACCCATATAAAATAAAAAATAAATTTAAAAAAACAAAAAATAAGATTTTGTTTTAAATGAATTTTATAAAACTTATACAAAACTTTTGAAAAAGTATATGAATTAATTAAATCAAAATTATTGTTTAATTTAAGGTGTAGTTCAACCCAATTAAGGTGTAGTTCAATAAGGATCTGCTTGATATGAAAAGCATATTATAAATAAAAATCACCCATTCAAATCACCATGTTTGACTCCTAAACCATGCATAAGATATGTGTTTAAAAAACAATAAAAACCAAATACATTTGAGAATATGCTAATATATTAAGTTACATCAGGCCCCACATATGAGGCACTCAAAACCAGTGGACGTTCATTCGAAGGGCGCATGCGATATTTTGAATTCATGGCAAGCAATTATGTTAAAGTTGAATATGTAGACTTTCGTTCAAAGAAATAAATATACCGTAAATTTTAAACTAAATAAATTAGATATTTAGTAATAAAGAAAGAACAAAAATAATTTAGAATAATTTTAACAAACCAAAAGAAATAAATATACAGTAAATTTTAAACTAAACAAATTAGATATTTAGTAATAATTGTTGCTAAAGGTGTAAAGAAAGAAAGAAAATAATCTAAATTAATTTTAACAAATGAAAAGGAAATAAATATATAATTAAAAAATTCTGTGTAATGTATATTTGATGGTTAATTATTTTTTTAATATCATTATTAATTTTTAAAAATAGTCTTATTAAGATATGTGTATGTTTAGATAAATGACCTTTCGTGAATGAATGCTATTATGAACTTTTTCACTTGATTGAAGAGTAGGTGGATGAGTTTGTCTTCAAAGGGATGGCTTATTCCATTTCTTCTTCTTTCTTATATTGACTTAGCATTATGTTTTTGCCTTTCTTTGAGGATAATTCAGTTCTCATGTCTATAGGATAACTCACTTCTCATGTCTACCAGAGAGAGGTGGGTACCATTTTAGGAGAGTTTTCACCTTTAAACTTTCTTAATGGAAGAATTCACCCACCTACCCACCAAGCATCAATAATTACTTTTGGAAGTTCAAACATGCTTGTTTTTAGGTTATGGGCCTCAAAAGTTAGAAGCACCCATTTATGTAGTGAGTTTGAAAGTGCTCTGGTGTGGTCCTTGGATGCTTGAAGCTATAAATTCTAGCAAGATGTTATTTTCTTTTTTCTTATAAACTTGATAATAATCTAGATATATGTTTTAATGAAAATATTATGTGCTTTTACAAGGGAAAAGAAATAAGGTTCAGTTGTGGGGGGCTTCCAATACCACTTTGTACACTTCAAATAATTCCAAATTACAATTTATAGGTCTTATTTCTAAATTTTTATAAAGTAGGTGTTCACATTTTTGCCTAGAAATGATTTATTCGATATATGTTAAAACTTAGTCACATTTTATTATTCTTGTAGTCCTTAGTAATTGGTTGAAACAATTGAACCGGAGGGCGGAGGGAGCTCCAAGAACGCTCCAATTCAACGGCTCTCTTCGTCCAAGAAACTCTGGTGCAATGGTTTGATCTTGGAGGGGTTTCGATGGCAAGATTGGGTGGGTCGACGCTCAGTTTGGACGCCGCTTCATCTGGCATAGCCGTTGCGTCTATTTTTGCCGCGGATTCTTTGATGGGGTTTTAAAGAATTTGAAGGGGGCTCAGATCTTGGGTTATTCCTGGTTGCCGCTCAGATGTTGCCTTTCTTTCTCGCGGCCGGGATCTATCGCCAATCGTCTCCAATGATCTTCGAGGGTATACTCTGTTCTCCAAATCATAGCGGCCATGGCAAAGGTGGAGCAGTGGGTGGACCTACAATCACATCCCATAGTCAACAAGGCACAACTCTGTGCCGATACTATTGACGATCCTTCATCACCAAATATGAAGGTAAACTTTCCTGTCCGATATCTGGCTATAAGCAGAACTGGACAATCTGTAGTCCTTGCTAGTGATGGAAACGTAATGGTTCTATATTTGAATGACCGAATACCGCTGAGGACGGTCTCTGCAGAGCAATTGCTGTTGGTTCTTGAAATTTGTATTTGCATATGCTCCATTTATCCATTGGAAATCATGAAGAAATCTGTCAGGATGCCTGTGGGTCGTTAATAAAGATTTCGAGGGTTTCCTCGTTTCTCTATTTTTTAAAGAACCGCTATAATTCAAGATTGCTGCGGGTCGTAGGATGGAGGCGGTGTCTGAGATTCGCGGTGGCTTGGTGTCTCAGGTGCTTTGCTTTGTTTGGAGCGATTTCTGGTTTATGGTTCAATCTTAGCGCTTCAGTGGTAGGCTCCAAGAATTGGGTTGAGGGTTTCGGCCTTTGATCTTGATCTATCAAGATTGATTGGCTCCAACATGACAGTCGCGGAATCATGGAGGAGGTAGTGAATCGGTGCTTGCGTGCGGCTCAGAAGGTGTCTTGCTGTCCATTAGCCAAGGTTGTAGACTGTGGGCTTGCTTTAGAGTTGAGAGGCCGTAGGTCATATCCTTCCTTTTGCTGATGAGGACGCAGACGCAGGTCGTTTTTTGCCGTCGACTGAGAGGTTGTTTCCTTCCTTTTGTTGTGGTTTCTCGCTGCTTTGAGTGGCATGCTGCTGGACGAATGGCTCCTTCGTGATCTGTTTGATTTTGCTGTGAAAGATTGCCTGCCTTATATGGTAGTGATGGTGTCTGTTTGATATACTCTTGCGTGGCGAACCGTTTTGCTCCTTCGGGAACTTTGCGGCGGCGACGGCATTTCAGAGGCGGTGACCTTTGCTTTTGGCAGTATGTGTGATTTCGGATTTTTGTGACTTGTTTTTTGATTTGGGTTGTGATATCCATATTTTGGGACAGTTTTGTAATTTTTGGTTACGTTTATATGAGACAGCTAATATGTGACAATGTAGGGATCCTAGTGATCCTCTTACATGTGCAGATATGTAATTTTGTTCTACTTTGAAATAAAATTATGAATTTTTTCCGGGGAAAAAAAAATTGGTTGAAACAATTACTTTTATTGAGGGTCCAAAAAAAGTTTCTAAACAAGTTTGAAGTTTAAATCGTTTTCTTCTTATCCATTCAAGCCATGGGAAAGCCAATGGTTCAACTAAGAAAGTAGAAACTGTGAAAAACAAAAAAAAAAATTTAAGAAGCAATTTTTAAATCTTCAAATAACTATATCAAATTATATAAGTTTGCATTATTCTTTTTATAAAATTAAAATAAAAAGAATTACCTATATTATAAAAGTAAATGTTTTTAGTTATGAATGAAGCAAACCTCTAGAAATTAATTTTATTAAATTCTTGATTGCATCATGGATAATACATAGATAACTTCTCTATAGTGAAAGATTTGCTTAAACGTTTTTTTTTTTTGACAAAGGAAGGAGAGAAACTCATAGTACAATCTTGATTGCAATGTGTTTTTGACAATTTCAATTACACCATTGACACATGTTAACCTTGAAAATTTTGATATGTTGCATTACATATAGTGTGTCATTTAACTCTACAAAGGAATCTATGTTAAAGTTGTTAAAGTATTGTAACTTCTCAAGATATTCTATTGTACTTCTATTGTATTCTCATTGAGAGATGTTATTCCTCCATTCAGAAATGTCCTTGATGTAAATGGTCATGTAAAATTCATGACGTAAAACCTTCTTTGTATGTAGGGGCAATAGTACCCACAAAAGTAATATATAAAATGTATTTTGAGTCTTCCTAGGTAGGCCGGCCCTAATCTTGGCCGACCTACTTAGTTATTTGAGTCACTCACTTGATGATTAGAAATAGGTGAGGCACCTCTCTCATTCTCACACACTTTACACTCAAGCATTGCTAAAGAGAGAGAGAGAGAGAGAGAGAGAGAGAGAGAGAGAGAATACTGTGGAAGAGCTATTCTTGTTGCTAAAAAGAGAGAGAGAGTATACTGTGGAAGAGCTATTCTTGTTGCTGGGGTTTTACAATGTACTTGGTCGAATTCTATATAGAGGTAGTTTTGATGGGTTTTCTCCCCATGAGAGTTTACCATGATAAATCTATGTGTTCTTTTGTGGGGCTGTGCTTTTCTTTCTTTCAACAACCCTTTTCTTATGGTTATAATATTATAATGCTATAATGCTAAATGTATTCAGATATTATATAACCATATAACAAAAGTTTATCACTTAATGTACTTCAAAACTATAATATCTTACATGAATGAAATTAAATGATTTAATAAAGAATTATTTATAGAAAAATGTTTTTAATATAAAACTTCATTGTTGAAGCGTTATAAAACTTGTATAATAAGTTAATAAAAATTAATAATAATAATAATAAATATTTAGTTCTAAAAGTACAACTAAAATAAAATGCCAATATTGACCTATGGGATTAATCTGTCCATATGCACTCCATTTTTTAATTTAGCTGGTAATGGGTCTCTGCTTGGTGCGTGCATTTTGAAACCATTGCAAGTTATAAGTTTTGATACTCCCTTCTAATTGATTTCATTCTTTCTACTCAGGTATACGCCCAATTAGGAAACTTATCAAGGAAAGAACGATATCTATTGTTATCAGTTAAAGGGTACTTAAAGAAACTGATAACAATTTGTGTTTGTTTTTCGTATCAGTTTTTTATTATTATTAAATAGTATTTATTTTGTGCTTGTATTAACTTTAATAATCTGGTATGATTAATGAATATAAATTATATATTTTGGCTTTTGTTTAACAACCAGCTTTTCATAAAATTAAGTGATTGATTATGTTTACCAACATTTAATGACCACTTTACTTGTAACTTTACTAGTAATTAATATTCAAAATAATGATAATGGAATATAGTGCTGCTTTTTTTTCAAAGAAAAAAAGCATTCCTTGATATTCAAAAGAATCAAAGGTAATTTGTTACATTTACTATTTAGCAAGTCCATTCAAGTACTTCCAAAGACAATACAAAGAGAAACATCATCCAAAAGTAAAAAAACAAGCCGGTAGATAGATCTGAGCCAGCTTATTTCCCCACCAAGACTTGTTTTTATACCGAGGGAATATAGTGCTTAGTGAATAGAGGAGGTTACAGCTTACCCATATTTTGAAATCAGAGTTTGATCACGATGACATCTATTTTAGTTAGGTGACGCACGGGACGAGTTACTGTGTATTTATGAGAAATCCTGTCCTGTTCAGAATATCGAGTGACAGAGTTTGCCTCAAAAATTTGGAATTGTGTCAGCTTTTTATAAAATCTATCGCGTCAAATTCTGCAGACTTGTCATAGTATTGTTCGAACACATTTTCTTTTCATAGCTGTGAAAAATGTACCAGTTACTGTAAAAATACATGTCACAATATAAGACAATCCCCTAAATAGTTCAGGGAATTATCTCTGCATGTCTTCGATCTTAGTATAACTTCATACTGTGTAAACTCTTTTTTTGTTTTGTCATTGGAAATTAAGTATATGAAAAAATATATGTTAACATATAACATAATTCTTTAAATAGTTTTAGTAACTAGTATAGTCATAAATAAAGTGACAGGGGAGTGTGATAGGCATAACCATTTATTTAATTTTGTGAAGATAGCTGGCTGTTAAACAAAGTTAAACTAAATTGTTTTTCGTTTATGTAACCTTCTTTAACTAAAGCTTATTTACATATTAATCAAGATTCATTTAAACATAACAAAATACAATAACCATGAAATTGATTCCTGCTGTACACTTGTTACACTTAGTTTAATCTTGTTAATCCTCTCAAACAATTCCAAAATCTAAGATAGTATCTAAATACTTATCAACATAATTATATATACACGTCTTCAATTATAAAACTGAAGTTACTTATGTATATAATATTTATAATTGTAGACTTATTAATTTTCAACTTTATACTAAATAAACTCTTTCATTTTGTCATGAGAAATCAAACCAAGACTGAATCCTTTGATATCTCCATTTTCGACCATGAGTGCTCAAAAGAGTTATGATCTAAAATGAGTTATGATCTAAAATTTTAACTGTTTGATTGTGTATTATTTCTTAAATAGATTAGATGGTAGCATATTATATGGTCTAATAAACAGTTAGCATGGTGCTATGGTCTAAATGAATCGTGGGATTAATATTTATTAGAAAATATGAGATTTAATGAAAGAACATATTTAAAGTTCAAATGTAAATGTTATTTATTAAAATGGGATCTTAAAGTCTGTTAGGGATTCTTGGGAAGCCAATGTACTCATATTGATTAAGGTTTTGAATTTATCTTGTACATCATCATAGAGGCGTATAAACTAAGCCTATGAGTCATAATAGCATCGAAAAAATAGATTTCATATGCCTCATGAATTACAAAAGTGTTGAGTGATACCTGATGCAAATCTCACCAGTGATGTCATGTTGCTATGCAATTAATTCAAATGAGCATTTTTAAGACTTTTTATTAATTAAAATGATTGTAGAAGTTATGAGATAGTGTTATTATGATACTTACTATAAGTTGACAATGCTTCTATATATATATTTATTAAGTTGATAACAACTGGCATATTTCTTAGGAAATCTTTTCTTAAAAAACATCAAAATAAAAAACACATAAAATTAACATAGATTCTTAAACCTTTAATTATAATAAAACAACTTTATAAAACAATATTTCCATTTAATTATTCTAACACTAACCATAAAAATTGACATAGCTTCCTCTTGTTATAATAAAACAATTTAGAACAATATTTCCATTTGATTCATCTAACACTAACCTTATCAACCTTCCAATAGTATTGAAGGATTGATAAATTATTACAACCTAAAATCATTGCATATAAATCTATGAAAGAAACGAGCTCATAGGTTTTACATGCTGCAATATGAATACCAATCGTTACAATGAATGTACCTACACTATATAATGTCACATCTTCGCTTTGTTTATTATCCTATTTTAGCGCAGGTTGCCAATTCTTCAATAAGATTGTTAATTTGATCTTTTAACTTGGATTTCTTTTATTTCCTTATTTTTATAGATATGAGGAGTATTAGAAAATTTATATGGTTCCTCGTATTGTTTTTCAAATCATTCCAAATAATTTAGTTCTATTTGGTGTTTGGTTTGTGATAATAGGGAGGATCTAATGCATACACCATTGATTGCATAGAAGATGATGGATAATAGTCCAGGCTATTTAACCTAGAGTTATTTTTTGATTCAAAAATTTATTTATAAAACAAGTTTTTTTGTTTTTTTTTGAGATTTAGAGCTTAGGTTATTGGCATTTAGTTTTAATATATTTTCTTTGAATCTAAGTAGTTTTTTTTCTTATATCCTTTTTATTTAGAAATGAAAACTAAAAAATAAAGTTTTTGTTTTAAATATGTCTAGCTCATATAGACAATTTTCATGGCTAGGGAAGAATTGAAATCAATATGTATGGAAGTCAAAGACTAATTTCAATAAAAAAAAGATTTATTGCAAGTATAGAGTTCATGTTATTCGATGTTTGGAATACATAGGTTTTCCCCCGATTCCACAAGTTTGGTTTTCTTATGTGCTCTTCAATTCAAAGGTGAAAGCAAAAAAATCAACTTTTTTTTTTGTTATTAATCACTTCATCGTATTGTGCATACATTGTTCCAATGCTCTAGATTTTTTAAAATGATATTTATTAATAGTTCATTCTATCTCATAGCATGGTCTTTGGCACAAGAACTTCCATTGAACACATTGCAATAGTGAAAAAAACTGATAATAGACATTGATTTTGCTTTGTTCAAAGTCATTTATTTTTGTTTCCTAATTTTTCAAGATTGTGAAAAATAGAGTAGATGCAATTGAATAGTTTGTATAATTTAGTTGTTATCTTAAATATTTTATTGCCAACACGACATCTGTGTATAAAATGGAAGAAGGTTTTAGTGAAATAGTTTATCTAGGTACACTAAACAATTTTCTAATTTATGGTATAAAGAGAAAACATATTGATCAGATTCTAGCAACATCTTATTTATTTCGTTTGCATAATTTCTAATATGAATCATGAAACTACTTATTTGGTGCACTGAAGATTTTGCCACATTTTAGTTATACACTTGTAGAATAAGAGAAGGAATTGTAAACCATTTATGTTCTTTCTTGGATAAAAAAAATTCTTATGGATTTACTATCGATGTGAACATAATTGATGACTAATTTTCTCTTAGAATTTCATAATGTGACAATGTTGCTACATACTTGAATTGAATGTCCTTGTTTACTTCTCGATCACATGGGCATAATGGAGATGGACTGTGGGGTGATATTTTCTACATCAAATGGTTTTCTAAATTATTGGATCTTTAATTAGTTGGTTGTTCATTGACAAAAGAAGCAAATTACCTCCACTTTAATGATAGAAATACCAAATATTTCTACAACCTCTTGTTCCATTACCAAAATCCTTCGTTTGATCACTTTGAACCATGTTTTCCATTTGGATAATTAGACTTTATGGGAGGAGGCGTAAGCTATATGCCAAATGCATATTTGCAAAAACAATTCCCAAATAGTGAAATGGAGCTATTGTCTATTGAACAAGAACTATTAGAACAAGATCTATATATTGGTAGTTCTATTCCTAATGATTTTCATGATTCATTGTTTAAATGTATTTTCAAATTAACATCGTTGTTTAATGTTCCTACACTAAGAAAAGAAATAGCACAAACATTTTGCAACTGCTTTTTTACAAATGACAAGAAATAAATCGAATACTTAGAAATATATCTTGATCAAAATACAATTCATTAAGGATATCTTGTAAATTTGTCAAAGGCATATAGTGATGGAAAAATAGGAGACAAATTTGCAATTTAGTGGTTATGTGAATCACTAGACATTAACATATACATAAGGAGTGCCAACCTTCAAAAAATTATCCTAGCATTCCATACCTTTCAAAAGTTCCATGTTCTATATTTCTTGCTTTCACATTTTCAACTATTTCTAAAAAAACATTCTAAAAACACTATGTTAGCACCCTGTAATTTTCCTATGGTTGATGTAGGAAGTCATGGGGGTAACCATTTCAACCAACCTTTAGACTGCCTTCTAGCCAAGGCAGTCAGAGAGGGCTCTCTCTTGTCACAGTAACCTTCACATACACATTTAACAATAACGAGCACACAAAAGACTAGATTTTAGCTAGTAACATGATAGTTACAAATAAGAGGGTGGAAAGATAGACAAAATCAAAACCATTGGGCGATGGAATCAAAGTCTGAAACATTAAGGACATTACAACAACAAATAAACAATTATTTCTCCCTTGAACTATGAGGAAAAGTAAGCATAGCATTCAACGAAATATCTTCAAGCAACGATGAGAAGAAATAGGTGAAAATCCCAGCACAACAAGGGGCACCTATCTATGGATGAATCCCTTGCAGCACCTTTAGCAGAACAACATATTGAGGGAAATAGTAGAGGCAAAGCGTCAAAAAGAGGATGAATTCCAAAACCACCATAACAAACAAAAAACTAATGCTCAATCTGACAAAAAGAGCACTTAACAGAGAGCAAATTCTTTTCGTACAATTAGAAAGCATTTTTGCAGGAAATACACATATGAAAATGAATTAAACGAAAAGCACACATTGAACACGAACACCATGATGACTCTCATATTAGCATGATAAATATATTAATTAAAGCTCCCAAAAACAATTTACAGAACTACAAAACCGGCACAGAGGCCTAAAAAATGAACAATAGTCTAACCTCTATCCTCCTCGAGGGAGGTTCTATTTATAATGTGAATTACCCTCGGGATATGCCCAGAAACAGAGCATCAAAACGGTTACAAAATATGTGATTCACCAAGAATAATCAAGTCAAAATCATAACATATTGCTTTACCTGGCATATTCGCCACTGTTTATTACACAAAATAGGGAATGTGTCATGCTGCGTACATTGGTAGGAATGGCACTATGGAATTTGAATGTATGCTCACTTGCTTTGATGATGATATTTTGACACTAACGGCTCTACTCCTTCGGCGCGATTTCTGTTAGAAAAAGTATGGAAAATCCAAGGTGACCTTTGCTGTTTCAACCCTCCCTGTTTCTCCATGTTGCAGAAACATGTTCTGTCTATGTTTACAGCTAGTGGGAAGGTTTATCTTTCCTTTGTGTTTGGCACAACACTCCCTAAGGCTTTTCATCATCTTATATGAATTTGGAAATATGAGCCCAAGAATGACAAAGCCTCCCGCTCCTCCCTTCCTGGGTCCGAACATTCACCCAAACCGACCACCCCTAGCAATGGATACTATGTACCCTGGTGATGGCGCTCGTGATCCTATATGGAGGTTTTGGTGGAATTCTCTTAGGGTCGGGGAGTGCGGGTACTCCCCCTGAAATTGTGTCGCGATCTGTCGAGATGACATGGTCTTCCCCTACGTCAGAAATTTCTCTAGTGCAATGGACATCTTTACCTCGATGGCTGGGAACGTTGACGCACGAGGACTCAATGGAATTTGGGTTTCTAAACGACCCTTTGTTGGGCTCTGATCTACCAATGTGAATCAGACCTTAAATTTAAATCAATCCAGGTCAGTAAGCTTCGAGGCACATCCAAGTTTTAGAACTTAGAGCTAGGCTTGTTTAGAAAATTTAATTATCTGTGAATTAAACCTACTAACAGATGAAAAATACTGTAACTTGCAGATACAAAAATCCTTTTACAGGGATAACTTCATTCGTTCCTTTTCATGTACACAGCAATTGATTTATGAAAACAATCTATTGATGAAAGGACTGAGGTAAAAAGTAATTAAATAACATCTATAACCCTAGGATATAGACTACAATGTTCTGCATAATCTTCCAGCGCTGAGTGAACAGTTAACCATTAAATTCTTTTACAAGAAATTGTTCATAATTTATAATTGTTCTTTATCGCTTCACCATTGAATAAACAACAATATATAGGATACAGAAGTCGTGGTCTGAACCATCAATGCCTTCAGTATTTAACCATTAAAAGAACAGAGTTTATCAAATAATGCAAGTGATACACAGCACGATGGAATAGCAGCTTGAACCATTAAACAAGATAACAGAGCTTTTTATGAAATTGATTAAAAAATAGCTGAATTCGTTCTACAATAATGAACTAGATCCTACAGGGATTAACACATACCAATTTCACAATCTAAATCGCCTGCATCAAACCAAATCGCTGCAAACATCTAAATCGCATTCACCGGCAAGTAAAAGAGTGTGTAAACTCAACGATGGGGGCCCTCCAAAGCCTTGTTCACACAACAATTGAAGATTTACAGAATTGAAACTCTAGTTGTATTCACCATAAATCAATTACACAGCAAAACCATGCAGTTCAGAAGCAAATGCGTTCTTCCCAAAATCGTGATCATTCTTCATTGTTTTGTGAAGGATTTATACAAATTCGAAATAAAAATGGAAATGCTATAATCCTGCAACTAATTAATGAGCATAGCTATCGATATCCTCATTTGGATTCATGAAATTTAACAAAATCAAAACTGTCCCTTCTTTTGTGCTGGATGTAACACAGGTGGCCGCCTTTGACTGCGGTTGACTTGACATCTATAAAGGCCACATCACCTATCCATTGAATGTTCATCCATGCTTGGACATTAAGGATCCATTCTCTATCTTCCAGCTCCCTCCTAGCCTTCCTGCAAATGCTCAATCTTGGAGATAATACGGGAAGTTAGTACATCCCATAATCTAAATAAAAATTCTAGTTAAAATGCTTAAAAAGTATCAAAACTCAATTTATTAGCAAGTAATGACATTATACCTCTTTAACCAAGGTTCATAGGTGAACTTTAAAGCTTTTCTACTCAATATGGAGGTTTTATGAAAGGAAATGAAAGATATCTAAGAGGCAAAAAGGGGTCAAAACGGTGCCCAACACCCTTACGGGCCAATGAGGTGCCCCGAACAACCGGCGTCTCGAACATAGAAGTTGTAACCATTCTCTTGTTATAACTCTCCAAGACCAAAAAGGAGTAGTCATCCTATCTTTATCATCATGCTGGCTCTTTACATCTTTAAATGGCTCCAATGGTGGCATTATATCGAGCTGGGAAGCTAAGCTCTAATGCATGCTTGTCGCACCCTTACACCTGCTACTGTGAGTGTGTTATGATTACAACACAGAAAATTGCGTGGGATCTTGATCCAATTCCCTTATGTGAAGGTGCCAACTACGCCGCCCATAAGGCCTTGACCTCCATCAATTGCAGAAGCGACCTCTGACTTCACTCGTAATCTCCTTAAAGAGATCTCATCGGGGGTGGATTTGGCGTTTATTGCTTCACTAATCTTTCAACCGGCCTAGATTTCAGGGCCTTGCTTCCTTGAAACACAAAGCATACAGCTGCTCACATTCTCTACCAACTGATCGTTTGGAACTCGTCCTTACTACGCATGTCGAGAAGCGAATCACAAGGACTTCAGGACCTATTTTTGCACCGTCAATGCCATATGTCCCATCCTGACTAGGTGGACCCTACCATACTTTTCCCTTCTCCTACTGCCTAACCTTTGTGCATGTCCCTGTCGTGATGTAGATTAGAGTCGTTGGTTGATCTCTTTGTTGAATCTATGTTGTTGAAAGCGAGGGGCTCTACTATATTTCACGTTTCCACCTTCCATTCTCTGCCACGCATATTCTTGATGCGAATTCAATCCAGGTCGTTAATTAGAATCTCATTTGATTGCAATCGTCCAATAGTGCAGGGTATTCCTCCATTTTGCAGACCTCTCCTACCTTATCCATTGCGTAATTTGGGGTAGCGTGAAGGTTCTATGCCTTTGATATATCTGTTAAGGGGGGTCTAGGCCGTCGATATCTTGACGCAATATGTGTTCCTTGCATATCCCATTGTGATGGTGTACACTTGTCGTGGATTTGGTTGGCATCCGGTCATGGCCGTTGGAAAGGGGCACGAGCCAAGGATTTCGTGCAACTTTGTGGCCTAGTATTCGGTGTATATTCACTGTTGTGAAATAATAAACCTCTATCTCTCTATGCTGCATGTTCTGCGGTGACCCATCCTCGAAGTCGCCAAGCTCAAAAAAAAATTGTGTACACCCCCTTTTCTGCTAGCCATTCCTCGTAGATCCAATTTTGCAAAAAAAAAAACAATATTATCTTATTTGATTTTATTCAAAGACAATATGTTAAATTTTATGCGAAGTTGTAATTGATGACTCATCAGAGTCAAGGATATTAAATGTAATTCTGAATATTTTAATTATAAATAAATAAAGGTGGAGACAACAGCTTAGGAGAGCTGTTAAAAGAGTGTTATTGGTCAAATTGGTGGAGGCAACTGGGTGGAGAGCAACCAGACATGTGATAGCATCCTCAAAC
This sequence comes from Pseudotsuga menziesii, assembly GCA_001517045.1. Classification (NCBI taxonomy): domain Eukaryota; kingdom Viridiplantae; phylum Streptophyta; class Pinopsida; order Pinales; family Pinaceae; genus Pseudotsuga; species Pseudotsuga menziesii. Next base: position 94,268 of record LPNX011193477.1, read on the forward strand.
TACTTCCAACTATTACAGGTAGCAACTTCCCTACATTTGAGTTCATGATCCCCTAAGAAAGTGGGATCAGAGCAGGTGGCTCAATTAATGACAACTGACCCAAAATACCTAGGCAATCTTTATAAAAATACCCATTGAAGAGAACTGATGCTTCTCATTATAGAGAAGTGATCATTCAGGTGAATGTACTTTAGAGAAATTCAATGGAAAGGGAATTTGTGAAAAGAGTTTGAGGGGTTAACTGCTAAGTGATCTAGTGCAGCTTTTTAGCTGAAGGATCTTACTGCTGAGTGCAAAGTGTTTACTGAGTCATTAGACTAGTTTGTTGTTTGCATGCTCCACCATTTCTCAGCCAAGAAGACCAAGAACAGGATTGGGGGTCCTGAGGAAGCATTGTTTGAGCGCTCTCTAGGAGTTTGGTAGGGAGGAACGACCTCCTAACGCAGTTGTTGTTTATCTTAATCAGGTTCTACATTCTATTGTGTTACTGTGTTAGATAGTAAAATGTGAATCTGACTGATTAATGAATGTTATATGTTTAGTTGTGAACTATTAGAGTTAGTAATCTTTTAGTTTATTGAAAGAATGAATCTGAAATAGATGGAAAATAATTATAATCTATGTTTTTCCACGTCTGGAAGGACCAGACCGTACTCCAGCATAGACAGAGTATTTAAAAGTAGATGAAGGAAATGAAAAGAGACTGAAATGATTAGATGTGTTAGGAATTTCTCCATAGCAAAGCAATTTATTCCAGTATGTAGGTTATTATCAAAAAGACCAATAACTTGGTTATTTGTGTTTTTGGTTTATGTAAATACATGGTAATGAAATAGAAGTATTCCATTACAGGTAGAATAATTATTATGTTAAGAGAATACACTAGTAGTTAAGATGTTATGTTTATACACAATATATTATATCATTATTTTAAATATGCAGGAGGGTAAACAATGTAATGTCTCATACATATTTTCTTTATGTTTAATTAGTAACCAATTGCTTATGCAGTAAAAGAAATGTAGTTAAACTACTTTTTTTACATTCAGTTCATTAAAGATATAACTACTATTCATATAGATTATTTGCTAATAATATTAATTAAACTAAGTCTAACATTTATGAATAATCAAGCGGTGTATTACTAAAGTATTTAAAATATAAATAGCAAACTAAACTAAGTTACAGAAGCTAAATTCTGAGTATTTTTCAACCAAGTCTACTTCAGTAAATTAAACAATAAGAATGCGATAATAACAAGTTCATCAATAAAATATTTATCTAAATAAGAACTGTTCTGTATTTACTAACATGTTTATACCTGCAAGAGTAACTACAGGGTCGAAACCCTTTATTAAATTCTTTGTTTTAATAAAAGAAAAACAGTAAGCTATAATTCTATTATTTGGAACATTATCATTAAAGAAAATGAACTATTGTAGACTGGTTACAGTCTTCATAACAAATACATATATACAAAGGAAAATTTAAGAAATTTCTTTATATATAGATAATCATATTAACTTAAACAATATTTATTTACAAGTAACAGAACCTACTTAAATAAATTAAAAGAATTATTTTAAACAAGAGTTCATTCAGAAAACCTTAGCTCGTAATTCATGAGCCAAGGAGGAAAACAACTTATACCATGATTGAATGACAATCCTAAAGTCTTTACCAATAATCTAAAGCAAATAATAAACAATAAATTAATATTACACAGTCGAATAGGGTAAAAACCGTAAGTGCACAGAGTTACGATAATAGCATTTAGATAAAAACCGAGTCCAAGCACAAAGGAAAACCCCGTTTGCTTTAAAAACCCTATGTATTGCTTGGCAGGCCGAAGGGCTTAAAACTTAAACAGAGTACAAAAACCAGCTTGATCCGATGCACCCATATCGTGATATGGGGTTTAATAAACAAAAAGTAACAGACTTTATAATAACACTTACAACATTGTAGAATTCTATTTTTATCACAAGAAGAGAGCATTACAAGTCATGGAAATGAGCCGGAGTCACCCTGTTGTGAGCAAGGGTTTTAAAACGAAAACAAACTCATAAACCAAAGAACAGTAACCCAAGATTGGGAAGGACCATGCCGAACTTCTTCCAACTGTAAACAATTCCCCTATGTTTGAACAAGCAGGGAGGGCCATTCTATAACCGGGGCTTACCGGTAGACTGAACGCCGGTCCAAATGAGAAGTGGCTCCTTCCAAATTTTATGCGAACTATCACCTGCAATTTTTTTGAAAACCTAAATTTAATTAAAAATCGGAGCGTAGAATCGAAACTGTAAATTCTTTTAACTTTTAATTTGTCATCAATGATGGGTTACTTGTAATGCTGAAAACCAAGGCCGAGGTCATGAAGAAGGTAGACCGATACCACGAGCACAACAACCCTCGTATTCACCTAAGAAGGAGGTAGTGGAGTTCGAGATATCAACCTCATCAACAACTGGAGCAAGAGCAAGCCAAGGAAGTGGCTAAACCACAAATTTCAACACTAAAATTATCATCTGTGAATACAATCTTCACGCACAGCAAGATTGGTTATAGAATCAACTCATTCACGAGCTATGGCTTACAACTCTCACCCTAAACAACGGTTCTTCAAAATAAAAATCCACAGACAGTGGATTTGGAGGTGAGCAACTATGAGCCCTCATGTCCGTAGTGAATCCAACCTTGCAGAGACAAAAACCCTCGCTGAACAATGAAGGATAGGGTTGCAAGGTAAAGTTTATAAATCATGAATTACATGGCGAGAAGAGTTCCACGTATACACAAATCTTTTCACCTCATGATGGGTTATTTGTATAGTCTCCATTGCAATCATTCGGACCAAATAATTGATAAATCAATTACATTATGCATGCAATGATATTGTAATATCACATAAGTCAATATCATATCATTTCCAAATAAAGTCAAGCATCGATGATGAATAAGTAGTATATCATCATTTAACCTAATGTTAAACCACAAAATCATCTTTGGTAAGTACCTTTTTGTTTATGAATTCGTTGCTATGTTTGTAAAGATATTATAACCTTTAATGATCAAACTTATAAGAAAAGATCAAGAGGATAGTAGAAGCTTGAACATGTTTGATAATGCCTTTAGTAACTTGGTCTTATAATTGTGAACTATGATTGTTTAAGTTATAAGAATTAGAATTAAACTAATAAGGTGTATATAGATATAATAACACTTATACACAGTAATAGCTCCTACACTTAAAAAGGGATCTACAGTACTATATGTAGGATATAAAACCTACAAGTACATGATATTTGAACTCCATAATGTTTACCAAGTTCTAAGACGAATCGAATCAAGATGAAGTTAAAACTTAGAGTTAGAATGGTAAACTCTCTAGGATTTTATTGCAACTTATTCACATATAAGTAAATAGTAGGGTAATGTGAAATTGTCACATTATGTTGATCATGAAGAGAATGGGATTTCTAATCATAATCTTGACGATTTTTAAGTAGAGGATATCTTATAAAATGCAAGAGATGTTAAGCTGATAAATTTACCACGTTGAGTCCTAATTAAAACCAAGTTGAAAAGAATACAATAGGATTATTTTATGAAATACTTAGGTCTATTTTTATAATAATAAGCAGTGTTTTAAATATTAAAATAATGATAGCAATAAACTCTTATGTCAGAAAAAGAGTTATGATACAAAGTTCTAATCTCTATTAAGAACTGGAAATCTTTTAAAGTAAAGATAGAAGAAGGTTTTATCTATTGTAAAGATCTATCTGTTAAAATATAAAACAGTAGGGTGATGTTAATAACCCTTATGACACAAAGATTAAGTAATATCATATTTATGAATCAAGTAAAAGAAAAATTACTTTAACTCGCAGGATCTTGAGTCTTGTAAGCAAAAATTTGACTCTAGCAGTATATTTTATGCTAAAAGAAATATATCTGGTTTATCGCCTTAATAAATTTTACTGGGTAAAAAATTACCTGTTAAGCCTGTAAAGATCCAAAACTCCAGATACGTTAGCAATCTCTAAGTAATCCCCAACTAGAAAATGACTCCTCACCTACTTGACATTCAAACCATCAGTAGGGATAAATAATCGAATGCAGATTACTTACATCAGATATCAAAATTAAAACAACATTAATCTATATGTGTTATTTATTTGTCTGTTTCATATCTTATATTAGCTGCTAGCAGTTATCTAACTGCAACTATAAACATTTTATGTTATCTCAAAATTTTAATTTTTTGTGAAAATTTGAGGTTTTGACATGTGGTATCAGAGCACAAGGTTCAAACACTAGGCCTTGATGAAGCCCAACTAGCTTTTATGAAATAGTAAATTGAATTATCATGCTGATGTATTTTCTTTTAAATGTTATTCAACAGAGAAATTGTTTTCTGAAGTTTAACAAACATGTATGGAAAGGTTGGGGGAATATGCAGAGGAGGAATCTCCATTTACTGAACCAGAAAACTTACCAAGAGATCCTATACCAGAGGATTTAACTACCAATTCCTCAGAACTGTTACAAACTGTAAAATACCTAAAATAAAAAATGGAATCTGTAAAGCGAGAGAATGAATGGATTCTGAGGGCTCAGGAGGAGCTGAATCAAATCCTAATAGAAAAGTTTCCAACTGAGGGTAGGGTTAGAAGAATTGAATTAGAATATACAAGTCATCAATGTTAATTCAAAAAGATGAAATATACTAAAAATGAAAGCAATTTATCTTCAGAGGTGTTTGGTGAACAACGAAACTACCATTCTACTAGTGATAGTAGTGATGATAACCATTACACTAAAAAGAGGAAATACAAACCTTATGAGGAAATTTATGGGGAATTCAAAAAAATAAAACCACCAACATTCAATGGAGAGACTGAGAAGGGGGAGGAAGCGGAATCCTGGTCATCTGGGATGAAGAAGTATTCCTAGATATATAACTATTCTAACCAATTAAAGGCTAGAATGGATATCTACAATCTCTTAGGAAAGGATGACATTTGGTGGTAGGACTTGAAGAGAGTTAAGGGAATAAAAGAGAAGAATGTAAATTGGATTACCTTCAAAAGGTATTTTAAAAAGAAATTTTTGTCTGAGCAATACTATGAAGAGAGAGCAAAAGAATTTTATGAGCTTAAATTAGGATCAATGACAATGAAAGATCTAAATAGCAATTTTTTAAGTCTACTTAGGTATGTGCCATACCTTGTAGATGAGAAACAAAAGGTACATCGATTCCTCAGCTGTCTACCTTATCATATTAAGGACAGGATTGAATATGACAATCCAAAGACCTTGGAAGAAGCTATGAGGAAAGATAACTTCTGTTTTGAACAGAATCGGAAGAAGAAAAATATGGCCAACTGGAAGGCTAAGAAAAATAACAACCAGTATGATCAAAAGAAAAAATATTTTGTGCCCAACAGAAATTCTAAGAACAACAAGGCCAAAAATTTTCCTAACAAGAATTTTCCGGGAAATAAGAATAATTCACCCAGCAATCAGAATAATTCTAAGGGTAAAGAAATTGCTAATAACCATGGTAATTATACGAAGAAATTTGAGTGCAAAGAACCTATAAAGTGTTGGGAGTGTAATGGCCCACACTATGCTTTAGTCTGTCCTAATCGGAAAAAGACTATCAGTAATATTCATACCATACAGGAGGAGATGACTATTAGAGAATTAGCAAGGACTATGCCCATAATCAATGCAGCCTTGGAGAATCGACAAGCAAAATATCAAACTTCTATGGTGGAAGTAGAAAGTATGATAAATCAAACCCCTGTAACTATTTTAATTGATCCTAGATCTAGTCTCAGTTATATTGCACCTAAAATGGTAGAAAAATGTAAGTTACCTCTTGAAAAATTTGAAAATTCTTGGTTGGTTCAGTTAGCCACTGGTGCTAAAAGGAAGGTAACTTGTTTTGTAAAAGAATGTGCAGTAGTTATGGATCATTTTGAAAATGTTATAAAGCTTAATGTATTGCCTCTTGGTTCTTATGATTTATTGATCGGTATGGATTGGTTAGAACAACACAGGGTAATTTTAAATTGTTATGATAAAACCTTCACATGTTTCAACAGTGATGGAAAACCAATAAGTGTAAAAAGAATCCCTAGAAAAACCATCATAAGGCAGATTTATGCTCTACAGCTTAAGGGAGCCGTTAGGAAGGGTTGTAAAGCTTATGCAGTAACAATAATTGATGAGGAGAGTCTAATTAAGACATATAAATTAAAATTGGAAGACATACCAGTATTAAGAGAATATGTTGATGTATTTCCGGAAGAAATTATGGGACTACCTCCGAAAAGGGAACTGGATTTTACCATTGAGCTGGTACTTGGTGCAGTACCTAGCTCAAAGGCCCCTTATCGATGAACATACTTGAACTTAATGAATTAAAGTCACAACTAATAGAACTTATTGATAAAAAGTATACTCGACCTAGTGTGTCTCCTTGGGGGGCACCTGTCATCTTCGTTAAGAAAAAGGATGGAACCGTGCGACTTTGCATAGATTACCATCAGTTGAACAAGATGACAATTAAAAATCGACACCCATTGCCCCGCATAGATGATATGTTTGATAAACTACATGGAACCATGGTGTTTTTGAAAATATATTTAAGGTCTGGATATCATCAAGTTAGGATTAAAGATGAAGACATCTTTAAGACGGCTTTTAGAACTCGATATGGTCATTACGAGTTTGTCGTTATTCCATTCAGGATTACTAATTCCCCAGCTATATTCATGTGTTTAATGAACAACGTTATGCATAAGTATCTAGATAAGTTTGTGGTCATGTTTATCGATGACATTTTAATCTATTAAAAAACCGAAGAAGAACATAAAGAGCATTCAAAAATTGTTTTCCAAGAGTTACGAGATCATCAAATGTTTGCAAAGTTTAGTAAATGTGATTTCTTCAAGGATAAGATTCAGTAATTAGGACATGTGGTGACCAAGGAAGGGATTTTAGTAGATCTCAAAAAGATAAAGGCGATCGAAGATTGGCTGGTCCTTAAGGATGTAACCGATGTTGGATATTTCATGGGAATTACCGGTTACCACCAGAGGTTCATTGAAGTTTTTTTGAGCATCGCGAACCCGATAAATTCTTTGCAAAAGAAGGGAAATAAGTTCGACTGGAATCAGAAATGCGAGGAAAGCTTTAAAAAGTTAAAAACTTTATTAACCAACGCACCTATTTTAAGGAATAGCTGATCCAAATAAAGAATTTGGAGTGTGCACTGACACCTGTAATGATGGTTTAGGCGGTGTTCTGAGTCAAGAAGGGTATGTTATTACCTATGAGTTTAGAAAATTAAAAATTCATGAAAATAATTATGCAACTTATGATATGGAATTAGAAGTTGTTATACATGCTCTAAAGATGTGGCGACATCACCTAATTGGCAGAAAATTTATTTTAATGACTGATAATAAAGGATTAAAGTATATGTTAGATCAGCCTAATCTAGATGCCAGGCAAGCTAGGTGGCTAGCTTTTCTAAGTGAGTATGATTTTGAAATTCAGCACATTAAAGGTAAATAAAATAAAGTTGCTGATGCATTACATAGAAACACAAGGCTGAATTTTGCAGTAGTTATCAGCATATATACTACAGATTTGGCTGAACAGCTTAAATTAGGAATAGAACAAGATGAAATTTACCAAAATTTACAAGCTAAAACTAAAAAAATCCAACAGAAAGCTTAAGTAAAGGGTACAGTTTGAATTCCAAAGAATTTTTACTGTATAAAGACAGAATGTATGTACCTAACGTACCTAAAGTCAAGCTGTTAATTTTGGATGAAATCCACAAAACTCCATACTCATGTCATCCAGGCTATTAAAATACTATAACTATGTTAAGAAAAGAATATTTTTGGCCAAATATGAAGACTGAAGTAGCATAATATATTTCTAGGTGTTTTGAATGTCAGCAGGTGAAAAATGAACATCAACACCCAGTTGGATTACTTCAACCATTACCCATTCCTAGTTGGAAATGGGATATAATCAGTCTCGATTTTGTAATTGGACTGCTTAGAAATCAGAATTTAAATGATTATATCATGGTAGTAGTCGATAAGTTAAGTAAAGAAGCTCACTTTATACCTGTTAAAACTACATATAAAGCTGCAAACATAACTAATATCTTTTTAAAACAGATTTTCTGATTGCATGGAATACCTAAAGTCATAATCTCAGATAGAGATCCTAAATTTACATGAAACTTTTGGAAGTCTATGTTTAAAGGATTAAACACTACATTAAATTTTACTACTTCATTCCCTCCTCAAACAGATGGACAAACTGAAAGAGTAAACCAAGTACTGGAAGATTTATTAAGAATGTATGTGAAAGACCAGCCAGGTAAATGGGAGGATTATTTGCATCTGGTAGAATTTGCTTATAATAATAATTATCAGACATTAGTCAGATTTAGTCCTTTCGAAATTTTGTATGGAAGGAAATGTAATACTCCTATCTCTTGGAGTAATCCAGTGGATATATTGGTATTAGGTCTTGAACTGTTAAAGGAAATGGAAAAAATTGTAAAGCAGGTACAAGGTAATATGAAAGTTGCACAGGTTCGACATAAAAGTCAAGTAGACTTAAAAAGAACTCCAAAGGATTTTCAGGTAGGTGAACATGTGTTCATCAAGGTAAGGCCCAAAAAGAGCTCTCTAAGATTGGGGAGTTGTGAAAAACTAGCACCTCGTTACAGTGGTCCATTTTTAATCTTGTCCAAGATTGGACAAGTAGCTTATTAATTAGCATTACCACCAAATTTAAGAGTACATAATATTTTTCACATTTCTGTATTAAAGAAATAGGTTCATGATGCTACTCATGTCATTAACTGGAATGATGTACAGGTGGAACCTGAAGGATATTTTATAGTGGAACCAGACTGTATCCTTTGGAAGAGGGAGATAACACTTCAGAACTGCACAATTGGACAAGTGAAGGTGCAATGGAAGCACCTTAGTCTAGAGGAAGCCACCTGGGAATTGGAAAGTAATATGAAAGATGCATATCCAATTTTGTTCCAGGGGAATTCTGAGGATGAAGAATAAATAACATCGAAGATGATGTTATGTTCTAAGGGGTGTGTATGTCACATGCCCCAATTTTGCAAAAAAAACAATATTATCTTATTTGATTTTATTCAAAGACAATATGTTCAATTTTATGCTAAGTTGTAATTGCTGACTCAACAGAGTCAAGGATATTAAATGTAATTCTGAATATTTTAATTATAAATAAATAAAGGTGGAGACAACAGCTTAGGAGCGCTGTTAAAAGAGTGTTACTGGCCAAATTGGTGGAGGAGACTGGGTGGAGAGAAAACAGACATGTGGCAGCATCCTCAAACCACTTTCGACTATTATAGGTGGAAACTTCCCTACATCTGGGGTCATGATCCCCCAAGAAAGTGGATCAAAGCAGGTGGCTCAATTAATGACAATTGACCCAAAAAACCTAGGCAATCTTTATAAAAATACGCATTGAAGAGACATGAGGCTTCTCATTCTAGAGAAGTGATCATTCAAGTGAATGTACTTTAGATAAATTCAATGGCAAGGGAATTTGTGAGAGTTTGAGGGGTTAACTGCTAAGTCATCCAGTGCAGCTTTTCAGCTGAAGGATCTTACTGCTGAGTGCAAAGTGTTTATTGAGTCATTAGACTAGTCTGTTGTTTGCATGCTCCACCAGTTCTCAGCCAAGAAGACTAGGAACAGGCTCGGGGGTCCTGAGGAAGCGTTGTTTGAGCGCTCTCTAGGAGTTTGGTAGGGAGGAACGACCTCTTAATGTTGTTGTTGTCCATCTTAATCATGTTCTACATTCTATTGTGTTATTGTGTTAGATAGTAAAATGTGAATCTGACTGATTAATGAATGTTATATGTTTAGTTGTGAACTGTTAGAGTTATTAATATTTTAGTTTATTGAAAGAATGAATCTGAAATAGATGGAAAATAATTCTAATCTATGTTTTTCCACATCTGGAAGGACCAGACCGTACTCTAGCACACACAAAGTATTTAAAAGTAAATGAAGGAAATGAAAAGAGGCTGAAATGATTAGATGTGTTATGGATTTCTCCATAGCAAAGTAATTTATTCCAATATGTAGGTTATTATGAAAAAGACCAATAACTTGGTTATCTGTGTTTTCTGTTTATGTAAATACACTGTAATGAAATAGTAGTATTCCATTACAGGTAGAAGAATTATGTTAAGAGAATACACTAGTAGTTAAGATGTTATGTTTATACACAGTATCTTATATCATTAATTTAAATATGTAGGAGGGTAAACAGTGTTATGTCTCATACATATTTTCTTTTTTTTTAATTAGTAACTAGTTCCTTATGTAGTAAAAGAAATGTAGTTAAACTAATTTGTTTACATTCAGTTCATTAAAGATATAACTAGTATTCATATAGATTATTTGCTAATAATATTAATTAAACTAAGTTTAACATTTATGAATAAGAAAGCGGTGTATTACTAGAGTATTTAAAATATAAAGAGCAAACTAAACTAAGTTACAAAAGCTGAATTCTGAGTATTTTTCAACCAATTCTACTTCAGTAAATTAAACAATAAGAATGCGATAATAACAAGTTCATAAATGAAATATTTATCTAAATAAGAACTATTCTGTATTTACTAACAGGTTTATACCTGCAAGAGTAAATGCAGGGTCGAAACCCTTTATTAAATTCTTTGTTTTAATAAAAAAAAAACAGTAAGCTATAATTCTATTATTTGGAACATTATCATTAAAGAAAATGAACTATTGTAGACTGGTTATAGTCTTCATAACAAATACATATATACATAAGCAAATTTAAGAAATTTCTTTATATATAGATAATCATATTAACTTAAACAATATTTTTTTACAAGTAACATAACCTACTTAAATAAATTAAAAGAATTATTTTAAACAAGGGTTCATTCAGGAAACCTTAGCTTGTAATTCATGAGCCAAGGAGGAAAACAACTTATACCATGACTGAATGACAACCCTAAAATATTTATCAATAATCTAAAGAAAATAATAAACAATAAATTAATATTACACAGTCGAATAGGGTAAAAACCGTAAGTGCACAGAATTACGATAATAGCATTTAGATAAAAGCCGATTCCAAGCACGGAGGAAAACCCCGTTTTCTTTAAAAACCATGTGTATTGCTTGGGAGGCCGAAGGGCTTAAAACTTAAATAGAGTACAAAAATTAGCTTGAGCAAGTGCACCCATATCATGATATGGGGTTTAATAAACAAAAAGTAACAGACTTTATAATAACACTCACAACATTGTAAAATTCTTTTTTTATCACAAGAAGAGAGCATTACAAGTCACGACAATGAGCTGGAGTCACCCTGTTGTAAGCAAGGGTTTTAAAACAAAAACAAAATCATAAACCAAAGAACAGTAGCCAAGATTGGGAGGGACCATGCTGAAATTCTTCCAACTATAAACAATTCCCCTAAGTCTGAACAAGCAGGGAGGGCAATTCTATAACCGGGGCTTACTGATAGACTGAACGCCGGTCCAAATGAGAATTGGCTCATTCAAAATTTTATGTGAACTATCACCTGTAATTTTTTTGAAAACCTAAATTTAATTAAAAACTGGAGTGTAGAATCGAAACTGTAAATTCTTTTAACTTTCAATTTCTCAATAACGATGGGTCACCTGTAATGCTGAAAACCAAGGCCGAGGTCATGAAGAAGGTAGACCGATACCACGAGCACAAAAAACCTCATATTCACCTGAGAAGGAGGTAGTGGAGTTTGAGATATCAACCTCATCAACAACTGGAGCAAGAGCAAGCCAAGGAAATGGCTAAACCACAAATTTCAACACTGAAATTACCAACTGTGAATACAATCTTCACACACATCAAGATTGGTTATAGAATCAACTCATTCACGAGCTATGGCTTACAACTCTCACCCTAAACAACGATTATTCAAAATAAAAATGCACAGACAATGGAGTTGGAGGTGATCGACTGCGAGCCCTCATGGCCGTAGTGAACCCAACCTTGCAAGGATCGAAACCCTCGTTGAACAATGAAGGATAGGGTTGCAGGGTCAAGATTATAAATCATGAATTGCATGGCGAGAAGAGTTCCACGTATAAACAAATATTTTCACCTCACGATGGGTTATTTGTATAGTCTCCACTGCAATCATTCGAACCAAATAATTGATAAATCAATTACATTATGCATGCAATGATATTGTAATATCACATAAGTCAATATTATATCAATTCCAAACAAAGTCAAGCCTCGATGATGAATAAGTAGTATATCATCATTTAACCTAATGTTAAACCACGAAATCATCTTTGGTAAGTCCCTTTTTGTTCATGAATTTGTTGCTATGTTAGTAAATATCTTATAACCTTTCATGATCAAACTTATAAGAAAAGATCAAGAGGATAGTAGAAGCTTGAACAGGTTTGATAATGCCTTTAGTAACTTGGTCTTATAATCGTGAACTATGATTGTTTAAGTTATAAGAATTAGAATTAAACTAATAAGGTGTATATAGATATAATAACACTTATACATAGGAATATCTCCTACACTTAAAAAGGGATCTACAGTACTAGATGTAGGATATAAAACCTACAAGTACATGATATTTGAACTCCATAATATTTACCAAGTTCTAACACGAATCGAATCAAGATGAAGTTAAAATTTAGAGTTAGAATGGTAAACTCGCTAGGATTTTATTGCAACTTATTCACATATAAGTAAATAGTAAAGTAATACGAAATTGTCACATTATGTTGATCATGAAGAAAATGGGATTTCTAATCACAATCTTGATGAGTTTTATGTAGAGGATATCTTATAAAATGCAAGCGATGTTAAGCTGATAAATTTACCATGTTGAGTCCTAATTAAAACCGAGTTGAAAAGAATACAATAGGCTTATGTTCTGAAAGACTTAGGTCTATTTTTATAATGATAAGCAACATTTTAAATATTAAAATAATAATAGCAATAAACTCTTATGTCAGAAAAAGAGTTATGATACAAAGTCCTAAGCTCTATTAAGAACTGGAAATATTTTAAAGTAAAGATAGAAGAAGGTTTTATCTATCATAAATATCTATCTGTTAAAAGATAAAATAGTAGGGCGACGTTAATAACCCTTACGACACAAAGATTAAGTAATATCATATTTATGAATCAAGTAAAATAAATAGTACTTTACCTTGCAGGATCTTGAGTCTTCTAAGCAAAACTTTTACTCTAGCAGTATATTTTATGCTAAAAGAAATATATCTGGTTTATCACCTTAATAAACTTTTACTGGGTCAAAAATTACCTGTCAAGCCTGTAAAGATCCAAAAATCTAGATATGTTAGCAATCGCTAAGTAAGCCCCAACTATAAAATGACTCCTCACCTACTTGACATTCAAACCATCAGTAGAGCTAAATAATCGAATGCATATTACTTACATCACATATCAAAATTAAAACAACATTAATCTATATGTGTTATTTATTAGTCTGTTTCATATCTTATATTAGCAACTAGCAGTTTTCTAACTGCAACTATAAACATTTTATGTTATTTCAAAATTTTAAATTTTTGTGAAAATTTAGGGTTTTGACATGTGGTATCAGAATACAAGATTCAAACACTAGGCCTTGATGAAGCCCAACTAGCTTTTATGAAATAGTAAATTGAATTATTATGCTGATGTATTTTATTTTAAATGTTATTCAACAGAGAAATTGTTTTCTGAAGTTTAAAAAATAGATATGGAAAGGCTGTTTTTTCCATCAAACAAATTGTAATATTCCTCCTTTATAGGCTCAAACTTCTCATTTGTGTGCTCAAATGAAGAAAAACTAGGACGTACGGTAGATGACGGCCGTCCACTTCCCTCATCATCATTTTTAAACCATGTCATGACCTCATTCTGTGCTAAATTTTAACTTTTTAACCTTTGTTTTAGCAAATCAAATGAGGTGACACATAAGGGTATGTAGTTACCTTTATCACGCTAGCTGTATTCTTCATGGAGAGCTGGGTATGGGTGAAAACGTGTCTTCGGCTGCGCGTCCTCTTCCCCTTCCATTAGCAGAGAAGACCTTGAGTGTTCTTGTAGATCTTAAAGGATAGTTTGAGCTTGCTGTGTATACATGGGTCCTTTAAATTCTTGACTGCTCGTGGGACAGGGGCTGCAATCCATCGTGAATACCTCCATCCACCTTTCTATGGCATCCATCCTCTCCTTCATAGTGGTCTCTGGGGTGTCATAGGGGAGAAGCCGGGGGAGATATTCATTCTATCTTATGTCTCCTTCTTCTCTCACCTTCTCTCTAGCAGTAGTCAAGTTGATATCCACCCCTACAGCATCATTCATCATGTTTTCTAGAGAGGCTGACCTTCTTTTGCTGAGCCACAAAGAGAATTCGCTATTGAAGGCCTCAGTGTACTGGAGTTGGGCAGTGGCAGGAGGAGGTTTGAACTTAGAAGGGATGGCATTACATACTTTCATAAATATGTCAGAGAACTCTTGGACAGATTCACTCTCTTCCTTCCTGATAGAATAGAACTGAGACACGCATCTCTTGGGGTCCTTTTTGTTTGCCCACCTCTCTTTGAAAACGTCCTCCAAAATCTGATAAGTCAGGATTGAGTTATCTGTAAGGCTGTTGAATCATCTCCTTGCCCCTCCATCAAGGATTTGGGAGAACAGTATGACCTTAATGTCTTTATGGTCCACTTCTTCTAGGTCAATACAATTCGCAAAACACCCCAAATGTTCTTTAGCTGAGTACCCCTTCTCACCAGAAAATTATTTGAGTCTCTCGATGTACCCCTAGGGAAGGCCATGAAGGATAGTAGGGATAATTATGGGGTGAATCATTTGGCCCTTGGTTGGGCTATGGTAGATCTTTCGAGAGGGGATAAAACCTTGAATGACGGAGGCTCTACGGGTTCTAAACAGAGGAAAGGAAATGTTGCAAAAACGAGAGGTTCTTTGACCATGGAGTTAGATGAGGCCTGTTTAGAGGAGAGTGCTGGGTCAGCAACAACATCACGATCCTCATGGGTGTTGGATGAAGGGGTTTGTCCTTGGTCACAAATACAGGGAGAAGGAAATTTCTTGGTATTCAAAGGGGGATATACAAGGGTGGGTCTAGGGTCTTTCCATGAGCGTGATAGATATTGGAAAACAGTTCTAACCAGCCCAGGGAAGGATAAGAAAAAATGTACCAGGAAGGACAAGACATCTTGGAGAAATACAATAGAGTAACTCATCTTTTACCAAGCCCTTCCTGGCTCTGCTATATTGGGATCATTTTCCCTAGTGGATTCACCATGGAACCTTTGAAAACTTTGTATCTTTTGGGTGTTCAGTGTTCCTAGTGGAGTCTCCTTTAAAGGCCTTGAGTGGAGTCGCCAGAGCATATGAATCCAAAAATGTGTCTAAGACCGACTGCTCAACCAATTCATAGAACTGAGCAATGACATTCTACCCAGGGATGATTTTTCTCATTTTCTCCCCTTCAACAATGCCAACATGTTAGCACCCTATAATTTTCCTATGGTTGCTGTAGGAATTCACAGGGGTAACCATTTCAACCAACCTTTAGACTACCTTCTAGCAAATATAGTTAGAGATGGATCTCTCTTGTCACAATAACCTTCACATACACATTTAACAATAATGAGCATGCAGAAGACTAGATTTCTGCTAGTAACATGATAGTTACAAATAAGAGGGTGGAAAAACAAATATAATCAAAACAATTGGGCAATGGAGGCAAATTCTGAAACATTTAAGGACATTACAACAACAAATAAACAATTATTTCTCCCTTGTACAATGAGGTGAAGTAACCGCAACATTCAACGAAATATCTTTAAGCGGTGATGAGAAGAAAAGGGTGAAAATCCCAGCACGACAAGGGGCACCTATATATGGATGAATTCCTTGCAACACCTTTAGCAAAAGAACATATTGAGGGAAATAGCATAGGTGGAAAATCAAACATAGGATGAATTTCAAACATAGGATGAATTTCAAAACCATCATAACAAACAAAAAAATAATGCTTGATCTGACAAAAAGAGCACTTCACAGAGAGTGAATTCTTTTCATACAACTAGAAAGAATTTTTGCAGAAAATACACATATGAAAATGAATTAAATGGAAAGCAGACACTGAACATGAACACCATGATGAATCTCATATCAATAAAAGAAATATATTAATTAAAGATCCCAAAAACTGTTTACAGAACTACAAAACCGGTGCAGAGGCCTAAAAAATGGACACCATTCCAACCTATATCCTCCTCGAGGGAGGTTCTATTTATAATGTGAATTACCCCTAGGATATGCCTAGAAACAAGGCATCAAAATGGTTACGAAATATATAATTCACCCAAAATAATCATGTCAAAATCATAACATACTGCCTTACCTGGCAGATTCGCCATTGTTTATTACGCAAAATAGGGAACGTGTCATGCTGCGTACACCGGTAGGAATGGAACTATGGAATTTGAATGTATGCTCACTTGCTTTTAAGGTGACGTTTCGGCACTAACAGCTCTACTCCTTCGACATGATTTCTGTTAGAAAAAGTATGGAAAAGCCTCGAGGTGACCTTTGCTGCTTCAACCCTCCTTGTTTCTTCGTGTTCTAGAAAGGTTTTCTTTTTGTGTTCATAGCTTGTGGGAAGGTTTATGTTTCATTTGGGTTTGGCACAAAACTCCCTGAGGCTCATCATCATCCTAGATGAATTTGGCAATATGAGACCAATACCATGATGACGAAGCTTCCCGCTCCTCCCTTCCCGAGTCTGAACATTTTCCCAGACCGACCACCCCTAGAAATGGATACTATGTACCCTGGTGATGGGGCTCGTGTTCCTATCTAGAGGCTTTGGCATAATTATATTAGGGTCAGGGACTGTAGGTACTCCCCCCAAAGTGGTTTCATGATCTGTCGAGACGACATGGGCTTCCTCTACGTCAGCAATTTATTCAGTGCAATGGAAATATTTACCTCGATGGCTGGGAATGTTGAAGCGCAAGAACTCAATGGAAGATGGGTTTATAAATGACCCTTACAGGCCAATGAGGTTCCCTAGAAAACCGATGTTTCAAACACAGAAGTCATAGCCGTTCTCTTGTTATAACTCTCCAAGACCCAAAAGGAGTAGCCATCCTATCTTTATCATCATGCAGGCTCTTTACATCTTCAAATGGCTTTGATGGTGGCATTATATCGAGTGGGGAAGCTGAGCTCTAATGCATGCTTATCATACCCTTACACCTGCAATCATGAGTGTGTTATGATGACAACACGAGAAATCACGTGGGCTCTTGATCCAAATCCCTGATGTGAAGGTGCCAACTATGACACCCATAAGGCCTTGACCTCTATCAATTACAAAAGTGACCTATAAATTCACTCGTAATCTCCTTAAAGAGATCTCATGAGGGATGGATTTGATATTTGTCACTTCGCTAATCCGTCAGTCAGCCTAGATTTCAGTGCCTTGCTCCCTTGAAATATAGAGCATACAACCACTCACATTCTCCACCAACTAATCGTTTGGCGCTCGTCCTTACTACGCGTGTTGGGAAGCGAATCCTAAGGAATTCAAAACCTGTTTTTTGGTCGTCGATGCCACATGTCCCATCCTAACTAGGTAGAACTTATCGGACTTCGCCCTTCTCCTACTACCTAACCTTCGCACATGTCCCTGTCACGACGTAGATTAGAGCCGTTGGTCAATATTTTTGTTGAATCTATGCCATTTAAAGCGAGGGTCTCTACTAGATTTCATGTTGCCACCTTCCATTCTCTGCCACACATATTCTTGATGCGAATTGAATCCAGGTCGTTGATTAGAATCTAGTCTGATTATCATTGTCCAATCGTGCAGGGTCTTCCTCCATTTCGTGGACCTCTCCTTCCTTATCCATTGCAAAAGTTAGGGTAGTGTGAAGGTTCTTTTCCTTTGATATATCTTCTAAGGGGGGTCTCAGCTGTTTGATCTAGGTGGGTCCTATGGGAGGCCGAGATCACGACGCAATATGTGTTCCTTACATCTCCCGTTGTGATGGTGTACACTTGTTGTGGATTTGGTTGGCATCCGATCATGGCCGTTGGGAAGGGTCACGAGCCAAGGATTTCTTGTAAATTTGTGGCCTAGTCTTTAGTGTGTCTTGACCATTGCGAAATACTCAAACTCTATCGCTCTATTCTGCCTATTTTGTGGTGACCCATTCCCAAAGTCGCCAAGCTTGGAAAAATTATGGCTACACCCCCTTTGCTGCCACACATTCCTTGTAGATCCAAAAATTTTAGCAGGAGTGCTAACATGACTACAAATCAGGGATGCTATCCTCCCTATGAGGTAGCGAAGAACACGCATAGACCATGTGCCTAATCCATTGGGCCTCTTTGCGATTACCTCCTGGTAACTTACCAGTGTATTTTGAAAACAAAAACTGAATAGATGACAATAAAGATGAAAAATTGCAGAAATAAAATTCCTTCCAGGTCGAGCTTATTCGATCTTACCTACCCTAATTTACATGAGCATTACCTTCCAGTTAAGTGACTTAAACCTTCCATTGAATCCAATCATGCAGGTGATTACGTTTGCAGGTTCTTCCCTCCTTCTTGATAGAGGGTAGTAATGTGAGGTGGGATGATAGGAGGCCCATTTTTAAACCTTTGGCTTTCACTGTGCATAAACATCCCATCATTCCCATTATACAGCTTCTCCACAAGTGTGGCCATTGGGTCATGATAGATATTTGAAATTTATGCTATACACCTGTCATGATCTAGTTTCTCCACGTACTTAGCCTCCAGATCATAAAACCCATGGCTATCCTGAACCTCTCTCGACATTGTCAGTTTCATGATCACTACTCCAACTGTGTCTTCCCCTGCAAACTGTTCAAAGGTGTTTCAAAACGCTTATGTGAGGGGAGTTTGTTACCTTCTTTACCTGCAACCTCAGTTTCCTCATCCCGAATGCCAAAAACCTCACCCTGTTCTTCCTCCTGCAATTCATAGGAAATGTTTTCAATAGTTTCCGGTGAACTACGCTATTCTTGACATAGGTAATCTATACTGGAAGAGTAGGAAGAAATGTCCCATTTCAGATCGTCATCTTTTGAGCAGTTGTCCTCATCTTCATTGTACATGGGGGATTTGAAAACCTCCTCAACATTTCCATAGAAAGGGTTGGAAACAAGAAGGATACCTTTTCTATCAAACAAATTGTAATATTCCTCCTGTATAGGATCAGACTATTCATCTGTGTGCTCAAATGAAGAAAAACTAGGAGGTACGGTAGATGTCATTCGTCCACTTCCCTCATCATCATTTTTAAACCATGCCATGACCTTATTCTATGCTCAATTTGAACTTTTTAACCTCTGTTTAAGCAAATCAAATAAGGTGACACATAAGGGCACATAGCTACCTTTATCCATCTTGATGTATTCTTCATGGAGAGCAGGGCCTGGGTGAAAAAGTGTCTTCGGCTATGCATTCTCTTCCCCTTCCATTAGCAGAGAATATCTTGAGTGTTCTTGTAGGTCTTCAAGGATAGTTTGAGATTTCTTTGTATGCAGGGGTCCTTTGATTTCTTAACTGCTCATGGGACAAGGGCTGCGATCCTTCATGAATACCTCCATCCACCTTTCTATGGCCTACATCCTCTCATTCGTAGTGGTATTTGGGGTGTCAGAGGGGAGAAGCTAGGGGAGATCTTCGCTCTGTATTCTGTCTCCTTCTTCTCCCACCTTCTCTTTAGTAGTTTTCAAGTTGATCTCCACCCTTGCGACATCATTCATCATTTTTGACAGAGAGGCTGACCTTCTTTCCCTGAGCCACAAAGAGAATTCGCTATCGATGGCCTCAACTTATTGGAGTTGGGCAGTTTCAGGAGGAGGTTTGAAATTAGAAGGGACGGATTTATATACTTTCATAAATCTGTCGGAGAACGCTTGGAAAGATTCACTCTCTTCCCTCTTGATAGAATAGAATTGAGACAAGCATCTCCTAGGTTCCTTTTTCTCTGCCCACCTCTCTTTGAAAACGTCCTCCAAAACCTGATAACTCAAGATGGAGTTATCTGTAAGGCTAGCGAACCATATCCTTGCCCCTCCATCAAGGATTTGGGAGAACAGTCTGACCTTAATGTATTCATGCTCCACTTCTTCTAGGTCAATCCAGTTTTCAAAACACCCCGAATGTTCTTTAGCTAAGACCCCTTCTCACTAGGAAATTGTTTGAGTCTCTGGGTGTACCCTTGCAGAAGGTTGTGAAGGATAATAGGGAGAAGTATGGAGTGAATCGTTTGGCCCTTTCCAGGGCTATGGCAGAGATTTTGATAGGGGCTAAAACCTTGAGTGACGGAGGCTATTTAGGTTCTAAATGGAGGGGAGGAAATGTTGCAACAACGAGAGGTCCTTTGACTGTGGAGTTGGATGAGGCCTATTTAGAGGAGAGCGATGGGTCAACAGAAACATTACAATCCTCATGGGTCTCGAATGAAGGGGTTTGGCCCTGGTCATAAGTGCAGAGTGAAGGATATTTCTTGGTATTCAAAGAGGGATATACAAGGGTGGGTTTAGGGTCTTTCCATGAGCGTGACAGATATTGGAAAACAGTTCTAGCCAGCCCAAGGAAGTATAAGAAAAAATGTGCCAGGAAGGAAAATACATCTTGGAGAAAGGAAATAGAGTAACTCATCTTTTACCAAGCCCTTCCAGGCTCTGCTATATTGGGATCATTTTCCCTAGTGGAGTCACCATGGAACCTTTTAAAACTTTGTAGCTTCTGGGTGATCAGGGTTCCCATTAGAGTCACCTTCAAAAGTATTGAGTGGAGTCGCTAGAGCATATGAAACCTTAAATGTTTCT
This sequence comes from Pseudotsuga menziesii, assembly GCA_001517045.1. NCBI lineage: Eukaryota > Viridiplantae > Streptophyta > Pinopsida > Pinales > Pinaceae > Pseudotsuga > Pseudotsuga menziesii. The sequence continues at coordinate 115,278 of LPNX011193477.1, forward strand.
AAGATTGACTACTCAACCAAGTCATAGAACTGAGCAAGGTAATTCTACCCAGGGATGATTTTGCTCATTCGCTCCCCCGCGATGGCGCCAACATGTTAGTACCCTGTAATTTTCCTATGGTTGCTGTAGGAATTCACAGGGGTAGCCATTTCAACCAACCTTTAGACTTCCTTCTAGCCAAGGTATTCAGAGATTGCTCTCTCTTGTCATAGTAACCTTCACATACACAGTTAACAATAATGAGCATGCAGAAGACTAGATTTCTACTAGTAATAGGATAGTTACAAATAAGAGGGTGGAAACACAAATATAATCAAAATGATTGGGCAATGGAGTCAAATTCTGAAACATTTAAGGACATTATAGTAGCAAATAAACAATGATTTCTCCCTTGTACTATGAGGTGAAGTAACCACAACATTACATGAAATATCTTTAAGTTGTGATGAGAAGAAATAGGTGAAAAGGACAACATGACAAGGGGCACCTATCTATGGATGAATCCCTTGCAACACCTTTAGCAGAAGAACATATTGAGGGAAATAATAGAGGTGGAGCATCAAACAGAGGATGAATTACAAAACCACTATAACAAACACAAAACTAATGCTTGATCTGACAAAAAGGGCACTTAATAGAGAGCGAATTCTTTTCTTACAACTAGAAAGCATTTTTGCAGGAAATACACATATGAAAATGAATTAAATGGAAATCAAACACTGAACACGAACACCGTGATGAATCTCATATCAACAGAAGAAATATACTCATTAAAGCTCCCAAAAACTGTTTACAGAACTACAAAACCCGCACATAGGCCTAAAAAATGAACATCATTCCAACCTCTATCCTCCTCAAGGGAGGTTCTATTTATAATGTGAATTACCCCTGGGATATTCCCCAAAACAGGGAATCAAAATGGTTACAAAATATAGGATTCACGCAGAATAATCATGTCAAAATCCTCAAATACCACCTTACGTGGCAGATTCGCCACTATTTATTACCCAAAATAGGGAACGTGTCATGCTGCGCACGTTGGTAGGAATGGCACTATGGAATTTGAATGCATGCTCTCTTGCTTTAACGGTGATGGTTTTGCACTAACAACTCTACTCCTTTGATGTGCTTTTCTGTTATAAAAAGTATGGAAAATCCTCGAGGTGACCTTTGCTGCTTCAACCCACCCTGTTTCTCCGTGTTCCAGAAACATGTTATGTCTGTGTTCACAGCTGGCAGGGAGGTTTATGTTTCCTTTGTGTTTGGTGCAACACTCCTTGAGGCTCATCATCATCCTAGATGAATTTGGGAATATGAGCCCAAGACCATGATGATGAATCCTCTTGCTCCTCCCTTCCTGGGTTTGAAAAATTCTCCCAAACCGACCACCCCTAGCAATGGATACTATGTACCTTGGTGATGGAGCTCATGTTCTTATCTGGAGGATTTGGCGGAATTCTCTCAGGGTCAGGGACTATGGGTAATCCTATATTTATCAGCATGTAAGCTGTTTACATGTTTAAATGGCTCCAATGGTGGCATTATATCGAGTTGAGAATCTAATCTCTAATGTATGCTTTTCGCACCCTTACACCTACAATTGTGAGTGTGTTATGATGACAACACGGGAGATCACATGGGGTATCGATCCATTTACCTTATGTGAAGGTGCCAACTATGTCACCCATAAGGCCTTGAACTTTGTCAATTGCAGAAGCGACCTCTGACTTCACTCATAATCTCCTTAAAGAGATCTGATCGTGGGTTGATTTAATGTTTGTCGCTTTGCTAATCTGTCAGCCAGCTTGAATTTTAGTGTCTTGATTCCTTGAAATAAAGAGTGCATAGTTGGTCACATTCTCTACCAACTAATCATTTGGATTTTGTCCTTACTACATGTATCGGGTAGTGAATTGTGAGGACTATGGGACATGTTTTTGCATCATCGATGCCACATTTCCAATCTTGACTAGGTGGACCCTACTAGAATTTTCCCTTCACCTGCTGCCTAACCTCCGTGCATGTCCCTGTCACAATCCAGATCAGAGCTATTGGTTGATCTCTTTGTTTAATCTATGCGGTTGAAAGTGAGTGGTTCTACTAGATTTTGTGTTTCCACTTTCTATTATCCACCACGCATCTTCTTGATGCAACTTCAATCTAGGCCGTCAATCAAAATCTCATATGATCGTCACTATCCAATCGTGTAGGTTCTTCCTCCATTTCACAGACCTCTCCTGCCTTATCCATTGTGTAAGTTGGGGTAGTGCGAATGTTCTGTGCCTTTGATCTGACTGCTAACGGGGGTCTTAGCAATTTGATTTGGGTGGGCCCTCTGAGAGGCCGAGATCTTGATGCAATCTGTGTTCCCCGTATCTCCCATTGTGATGGCGTACACTTTTCATGGATTTGGTCGGAATTCGATCATGGACGTTGGGAAGGGACACCAGCCAAGGATTTCTTGCAACTTTGTGGCCTATTCTTCGGTGTGTCTTCACCATTTCAAAATCCTCAACCTCTACGTCTCTATGATTCCTGTTCTGTCGTGACCCATTCCTGAAGTCACCAAGCTCAAAAAACTTCTGGTTATAGCCCATTTTGTACTAGCCATTCCTCGCAGATCCAAAAAATTTAGTAGGAGTGCTAACACACTATTCCAACTATATTTTTTGTAGCAAAAAACACCATTTTCTATAGCCTATTGATCCAGTGCATAAAGAAAAAAGGAGCAAAGTACAAATTAATACCATAAAGAAGAATATTTTCAATAGTCTAGACAGTGACAAATCTGGTTCCTGATCCAATTGATCCCTTTTTAAAGCTACCAACCAACTTCAAGCTAAAAGTAATTCGCTCTCAGGTTTGGGTAAAAATAAAGGTCTGTGTATAGATGTCCTAACTCTCAGTCTGTAAGTGAAACCCTCCCTTTATAAACCACATTTTGCGAGGGAATGGTTATCAAAGGACTACATTCTTTTGGACAGCTCAGTTTTGGGTTGGATTATTTTCACAACCCTCTTTTATGGAAGGAAGCGAGACTACTTAGATTGGAAGTATGGATTTTGGAGTTGGCACTTTGAACTTTGAGCAACATAGGTACACTAAACTCAAATACATAAAAGAGAAATATGTTAAAAGACAAAGAGTAAAATAAATTTTAAATAATGATACATAGCCCCATATAGTTGCAAGAAGTTGCTTGTTTAGGGATACAAAATATTCAATGCAAATTTACTAGAAATAGATTCAAAGGATTGCATCAATAACATGAAATAGGAAAACAAGGAAAATGTCCCCATGAAAGACAAAAGGAATATGAAAAAACAACGAAAGTAATTAATGTATATTTGCAATCTATTCAAGACAAACCAATTCATGCACTCTCTATTTGTGAACGTTTTCAATTATAAAAATACATTTATATCATTGATAACAACAAGATATTGGGTTTTAAGTATTTTGGAATTGCAAAAGAAGCAAAAGTCATTGGACTTGATGATTAAATTTGCAAATTTTGTAAAAAAAAAATATAGTGAACAATTCGTAATGTCCCTCCCATATGTTCTGCTTGATAATATGCTTCCAATATAACCCCTAGTGACTCTATCGTAGGAGGGGTTAATATTGTATGCAAATTTTAAACTTCAGATAAAAATTCTCATGTTTTAATTATTATATTATAATTATATTTAATTTTTGTACCTAGTGGATGTGCTAGGTGGATAAGGTGGGTGCATGAAATATTGTGGACCCAATGAGTGGTCACCCTAAATGGAAACTAGGAGAAAATTTAGAAAGATCCTAAAAGGTAGAAAAAGATAGAAATCAACATAAAAGCAGTTAGTTAGAGAATCCTGCACAAAGTAGCCAAGTGCAAGAAAAGCATGTTAGTATGAAAAGTAGGAAAGTTTAGGAAAGAAAGGGGGGTGCAGTTCCTAAAAAGGGAGAAAGGAATGTTAGTGTGAAAATAAAGAAACAAGATGGGAATAGTTTCTAAAGGAAGAAAATCATGTCAACTAGAAAGGCATGAAAGAAAGGAAGATGAAAGCACAAAGTTACTATTTAGTCAAGGAGGGCGTAAGGAAAGCATGAGAAGCAAAGTGTAGTGCATCTAATGGGCCAATGAAATATTAAATAAGGTGGCATTCTCCATTTCACATATTTATACACTCCATCGCTGTGTCTGAGAAAGCTCTAATGCTTCTCTAGGATTTGGAGACGTGCCCTTAGCCAATTGTGGGAGATGTGCCCCATAGTAATGTTAGATTTTTAACATTAAGCTAGCATTATATTAGGATCTTTTAACTAAGAGAATAACAAGCATAGCAATCAAAAACAAGAGACAATGAACACAGTGTTTTTCCTCAGGGAAACCATAAATGGAAAAACCCTGCAACTTCCTCAGAGATAGGATCAACACCAAAAGTAAAACCCAAAACAGTAAGATGATCTCCCAACAGCAGTAGCCTCTTTGTTTCTAGCCCCAACAACTTCTTCTCCATCAGCTATGCACTACAACTGAGTGTGTGATAAATTGAGAGGCTCTCTCTCTATTTATACTAATTCCTGACTTGACAATAACTCACTAGGGCCGATTCACTAGGTGAGTCTAACAACCCTAGGGCCCCAGAACTGCGGGGAATTTCACCCTTGAACAATAGGAGGGTTACCCACATTGACTTGAAATGACTTGTTTATATTATAGAAACTCCCGATCGAAACATCGGGGCATGACATGAATCAATTACATTACAAACACTTCCCGGAATAAACATCGGGGTACAATACATAAGAAATACAAGTGAATACATTCCGAAGTTACAATTACATCAACACGTAATTGTTCCAATATTATATGATGATTATAGTTAAACCTATGAAGCCATGGAATTCTAATTTGCATGTCTGATATAGCCATTTCATGAAGGATTTGAACCTCCAATATTCATGCTAAGAACTATGTAGCTTGTGGTGGATTCAGGAGGTGTTTTTAACTAGGAGGAGAACAATAAGATGGTTGCACCCCTTTGTGAGAGATAGTGTTAGTTTTTATAATCTAATTTAAATTTATTAGGATCTTTATTTAAAAAAATAACAAGCAAAAAAAGATGCATAAGGTAGAGCAAATACACAAGACACAAATATTTTCCTCGGGGAAACCATAAAGGAGAAAACCCCGCAAAATTCCTCATAATAGTTTCTTCACTAAGAAAATATCACAAGATGAAAAAACCAAAGTATAAGAAGTATTTTGCATCTCTCTTTCTCTCTCTCTCTTTCCTCCATGTTCTTCTCTCTCTCCTCACACAAACTTGAGTGAGGGATTGTATGTATAAATGAGGGAGGGTTGCTCCCTAATTATACACTTCAAGTGACTGACCTAATAACTTGACTTGGTCGACCTCTTACCCTAATACGGTTGACGTTACCTAGGGGGATTTAGAAATACATTTTATTATATTCTACTTGGGGACTAATTCATTAACTTACAACAAATGGCTTACCACAATGACCGTATACAATAATAACATATCTCGAGGAGGAAAACACATATCCAATGGGGGTACACCAATATACAATAATAATATACATCAAAATATCTACTGAAGTTACAAATACAATACTCCTTTTTAACTAGGAAGGTATTCTCTCACCATAGTCATCAACACATCTAGTCATGTCATCATAGCTGAATCATCATCATCATTACTGTCGTAGCTCTCATCTATCGATCATTGAATAGTGACATTTTTCTATCTGTCATACAAAGTTTCTACAGATCCAAACTTATTTCATGCTGGGTGTAGGCCTATTCCTCATATAGGTATTCATCATATCCATGAACAATTCATCGTGTAGGTACAACCGTTGACCATACATTACATTTCTACTACAATCACCTATGTCTCCTATTGTCATCCCATTGTATATGAATCATCTCATCAGTGCACATAGAGCACATACCAGATGCATACCATTGACAACCTGTTTTCTACCGATATAGCATCATGCCAGGACTCATTACATCTCAACGATGACCTGCATCTACCACTATGTAAGAATTGTCTAGGAGCACACTCAGTGCATTATTTCTCTCCATAGTAAACCTATGCTCTACCAAAATAGGAACACGCCAGGACTCATTACGTCTCAATGATGACCTGTGTCTACCAATATGAAAGAATCTCCCAAGAGAACACTAAGTTCCTTGTAACCTCTCATCATGTCCAACATGGGACCACATAAGGACTGATTACATTCAAGGAAACCTACGTAACACACCAGGATTCATTACATACAAGGACCTCAAGGAATCATTACATCTAAGGAAAAAATACATACAATGCCATGATGATTATAGCCAAGGATGACCATCTAGGACTCATTACATCCAGGGATAACCTGCATACCACGTCAGGACTCATTACATCAAAGGATAACCTGTGTACCACACCAAGACTCATTACATCCAAGGACGACCTGACAGGACTGATTACATCCTGGGAGAACCTGTGTAGTATGCCAGGATTGATTACATCCAGGGAAAACCGATATACCTTCCCATGTGAGGTCTCTATATAGTGTATCTATGCCTTTATGTCAGCTTGTCATCACTAGCATGGGAGCACACCGAGACTGATTACATTTTCCCCATGCCAATGTTCACCACTAATTTGTTAAAATCATGAGTCTGAATCTAATTGCATTGCATGGTTGGCCAATTTTTGTAGAGTCAAACTAATAATCGAATACTTTGCATCTCAAGATGGGTATAAAACTTTCATTATGGGTGGCTTATTGGCATGGGTTTCTTAATTTGCATGTGAAGCTTGATTTGCAGATGGCTATACAACTTTCATTATGGGTTGCTTACTTGCATTGGCATGGGTTGTTTAGATAATCTCTAGATTTGTAGTGTTATCATGAGGGAAATGCCTTATTTTTTTGTAAAATTAATGTTGGTTTATCATAAGGGGAATGCTTTATTTTTTTAAATCAATGTTGATTGCGTTATTTTAGACCAACCTATGTTATTTTTTGTTTTTATTTTAATATAATGACATTTTTGTTTCACAAAAAATGAAGGGCACCACATTATACTATTTTAGAGTTTGTATTTTAATTTAAATTGAAACATAGATAAGCAGACCAATATATAAAAACCGAGAAATTTGAGCTTATAAATAGAAGAAAAGAGATCAATCTTAGAAGAACAAAGCTCACCTTCATCAAATCCATTCGAAAACCTCACTTTTTTGGAGCTCAGATATGCAAAAATGGCCCTCTCGAAGAACCGTTGTCGAAGAAATGGCCCTCTGGAAGAACATATGTGGAAGAAATGGCCCTCACTTTCATGAAACTTAGATACTCAATGTTCGATGTCATTGAGTGATTATTTCTCGCCTTTTTATGGACCAAAATTTTGTCAAGGGTTTGAACTAGAAGGATCTACCCATTGGCGGAAAAGAAACAAAGGCCATGCTACAATAACAGGAGGACAAAGGCATGACTAGAGTGATTGTAGTAATCTGTGCATGCAAGTACTTACTAGCCATGCACACTGACCATGCACTACGGGACCTTTAGGTTTCCAACATTCACGTCTAATTTGTTAAAATTAAACCTTCTTATCCATTTTTCAAATTTTTAGTCCCATAAAAAATCATGAGTCCGAATCTAATTGTATTCCATGCTTGGCAGATTTTTGTAGAGTCAAACTAACAATCGAAGTCTTTGCATCTCAAGCTTGATTTCAGATGGCTATACAAATTTAATTATGGGTTTCTTACTGCATTGGCATGTGCTTCTTACTTGCATTGGCTAATCTCTCGGATTGGATTGTTATCATGAAGGAAATCCCTTAACTTTTTTTTAAATCAATGTTGATCCGGTTATCCTTGACCAACCTATGTTATTTTTTTATTTTTTTTAAGATAACCGTTATGTTAATTTTGTTTTTAAGATAATGACATTTTTTTTCCATAAGTAGGGATTACAAAAAAATGCTTCACAAAAGATGAAGGGCACCAAATTACATTATTTTACAGTTTGTATTTTAATTTAAACTGATATATAGAACAACAATATATAAGAACACAGATTTTTCTTGGGGAAATCATAGATGAGAAAACCTCACAACTTATTTAGAATAGTTTTGCTACTTAGTACAATGTCAAGCCAAGATAGAATACCCAAAGATAAGATGTCTTCACTAGCTTCTTCTTCTTCTTCTCTCTCTTGAGCAAACTTGTTTCATGCGTTGTGTCTAAATGATGGAGGGCGGCTCCCTACTTATACTTTACAAGTGACTCACCAAAATCCCTAACTTGGCAAAATTCCTAATTTAACAGGGTCAACTTCCCTCTTGGGAGACTCAAAATACATTTTACAATATTTCTTATGGGGACTATTGTCCTGACTTATAGCGAAGTTTTTACCTCCATATTCTAGCATGACCAAATACAATAATAACATCCTCGGATGGAGGAAAACATATCTGAAGGAGGTACAATAAAATACAATAAACATATATAAAAGAATATCTTCCAAAGTTACATTTACAACAACGCTCCCTCTTAACTAGGAAGGTATTCTTTCGCCCTAGTCATCATCATGCATGGACATAGTCTTTGAACATCGTCATCATCATTGGATCATCATCACAGGATCATCATCATCATCACTATTGCATCAATTCTCATATTCTCGACCATTGACTAGTAGAATCCCTCAAACCTATATGTTCTCAGAAGTTCTACAAAGCCAAACTTGTTTCATGCTAGATGTAGGCTTAGATCCCATCTAGGGATTCATCAACATATCCATACATTGCCATCCCTTTTCATGATAGATGTACCACGTATAGTGCCAGTCCTTTTTCATATTAGATCTACCCCATATAGTGCCAGTCCTTTTTCATATTGTATGTACCTAGTAGTGCCAGTCCTATTTCATACTGGATGTATATCTCTATAGTGTTAGCCCTATTTCTTACTGAATTCCTTCACAAGGTCAGTCCTATTTCATACTGAATGCAGATCTATATAATGCCAGTATTGTTTCATATCGAATGCCTTCGCAGGGTCAATCTTGTTTCATATTGAATGCAGATCTCTGCAGTGCAAATGCAGATCTATATACTGCCAGTCTTGCTTCATATCGAATGCCTTCGCAGGGTCAATCTTGTTTCATATTGAATGCAGATCTCTGCAGTGCAGTCCTTTTTCATACTAGATGCCGTCATAGGGACAATAATGTGTCATATTGAATGTGGATCTCTGCAGTGCTTGTCCTTTTTCGTATTGTATGCCTTTGCAAGGTCACTCCTATTTCATACCGAATGTGGATCTAGCACAATCTATGACTTTCTTCTCACGATGGAAAACGATATGCAAAACTCCAAGCTTGTCCATGAAGTACTCAAACTTCACTCTCGTCAAAGGATTGGTCAAAACATCGGTGGTATACTTGTCCGTCGCCACATACTAGAGCTTCACTGCTCCTCTCTGCACCATATCTTGGGTATATTGATACTTGATCTTAACATGCTTCGACTTGTCATGGAAAACCAGGTTCTTGGACAACTTCGCACAAATCTGGTTGTCATAGAAGATACAGGTTGCCTCTAACTCGATATCAAAAAAATTAGATAATAGCTTCCAAAGCCATACTACCTCACAACTAGGTGAACAAGCTGCAATGTACTATGATTCGGCTATACTTAGTGCCACACTCGACTACTTCCTGCTAAACCAAGAGATCACAACAGATCCAAAATTGTAGTAACATCTTGAAGTTCCCTTCCTGTTAGTGGCACTTCTTGAAGCAACATTTTCATCGAAGACGTGAATAATCTTATATTATACCTCTTTAAAGGCCCCCTAAGACCTTTTCTTGTGTTTTTCAGCACATGATTTGGTCAACCTGCAAACCAGTTATATATTTTTTGAGATCTAATGCATATTAGAGGACTAGACATTAGATTGAATCTTTTTCCATTTCGTAATAATCATTGGTTGTAATCTTCTTATAAAAACTACACACGATTAAACTTAAAAGGAACGTCAGAATTCTTATCGTCCTTAAAAATATTACATAGAGTAGAAGGATGATTGGATAAATCTCTGGTGCCTACCTAAGATTTCATTATGAATATCATATTTAGAATTTTCTTGGAGCCAAATAACCTATCCATCATGTTATAAATGGATTCAACACCCTTCCTATCATTATTCCACAAAGTTACCAAATTCACAGACTCTAACTCCGCCAATTGAAGTGTCTCTAAGAAATGGGAGAAAAATACAACCAACATATCTGGAATTGGGTCCCACGTCTCTCATGAAGTGATTTGAAAGTTCAAGTATATTCTGAACAATATATCCTTACCAAATAAAACCACACTAAGAATAGGGCCTCCCAAAATTGTAATTGATCTACATAGGGTCTATAGAGATTAAGAACCCTCAACTCAAAGTCCAAATATTTATACAATAAGTTCACATGTAAACCCTAGTTGTAATTAGAATCATAATCCACTACCTTTAATCTTGACTTCCAATCTGTTAGAATACCACCATATTGACCACCTCTGTCAGAGGCACTGAAAGGACATCCTTTTAACCCAAAAAATGCCTCAATAGCCTTAGCACTTGTAGACATAGTTTCTTGAATGAGAATAACATTTGGAAAGTATACTTTGATAAGACTTTTGAGGGATAGCATTTTAATAGCACCCCCACCCATCGCATGTTAAATGATAACGAAATTGTTGAGGAACCATGGCATGGGTTTTTCCTACTCTAAGGGCCCAATTGACAATATCCTACTTTCCTTGAAATGTATCCATTTTAGCTTGTTGCTTTTCTAAGGAAAAAAAATAATTTCTTTCCAGTTCTGCACCCAAGGGGCTTATCTTCGGCTAGAGTCCTCTATTCTGACATGTATTTCACGTTTCTGTTCTTGGATTTCGAGTTGTATCTATAAGGGACCACCTTATTGAGAGGAGAGACCTGTGGATCCTTGTTAGGAGAAGGATTAGAAGAGTCGAGGCCCCAAAATTCTGAAGGCAAATCATCGCTGATTAAATTATTATGAGACTTGGATTTAACCAACAAAACCTAGATAGCAGGGCCTACATATGGATAGGGGGAGGAAATATCACACTGATAGGATGTGTCTTAGGATCCAAGATTTAAGAGGATAAATGAATTTGAGTGACAACTATCTCTACTAGAGAATTCGCTTCCAAAATCATAATAAGAAAATCAGACCAAGGATTACCTGAAGGATATTCATTATCCTAAGATGCTCGATGAGAGGGACATCCTGAAACAATGGGCACTCCATCTTCCTTCACTGAATTTTTTGAGACCCTTGAAAGAGAAGATACACTAGCCTCGTTAACAACCTAACCTAGACTAGGAGTAATCCTTTTCCTCCATATCTTCTTGGGGGATTCCTTGATTGTGCCTCATTTAGTACAATGAGCCTGAATATGGTCCACTTTGTGGAAGGAATAGTATCTAAGTGAATCCTTCCAAAATTCAATTATTTTCATCCATGATACACCTTCATGGATCAACTTGATTTCATCTAGGAAACCTTCTATTATATCCAATTCTAGCAAAATACACACATCGGTATTGAGAGGCTTCCCATCCTTCCTCAAGCTTCAAAAAATTCTCTATATTGTTACCCATTGCCTCTATAACTTGTTTTCTCTAGAACGGAAAAGGAAAACCTAAAAGAATGGACCATATGTGATGAATAATAAAGGGTTCTTTGAGAGGATTAAAATAAACCTTCTATTTTTTAAGAACTGACCCAAAAGGACCCCATGCCCAATTCTAACTAAGAATCGAATTCAGATCAACATAATTTTTAAAATCAAATCATAACCACAATGTTGCATTAGTATTTAGTTACACGGTTTATGTAGTTTTGGGTGTTTATTTCCTACATGCTTATTTATGTAGTTTTGGGTGTTTATTTCCTATACTATTAAAACACAAAAATATATTGAATCTATTATTTTTTATCAATAAAAGTGTTTATGTGATTGTTATTAAAAATATTATTAATAATTTTATTATTTTTTTTTAAAATATTAGAAACATATTTGAGTAGATATTAGTAAACATGTTTAAACATAGGGTTATTTATGAATGTTCATATATTTTGTAATGTTATTAATAAGGCTAGTGATTGTAAAAAAAATAAACATTTTATTATAATAACTAGAATAATGTCTAATTCAATTTCATAGGAAGTGATGTAATCGTTTATTACAAAATTTGAAAATATGGTAACCTCATTTACCATGAAACATGAATATATTGTTGAAATTGCACAACTACTTAAATTTCAATTTCTAGACTAGATTTTCGTCGAATTTAAGGAAAAAATGACCGAAATAATGGGGCGATGGATGGCCCGTTATCACATCCTACAAATTAATACAGTGAAACACTTAATTTCGATGTGCCATTATTCTCATTGGCACCACTAAGTTTAGCCTCCTTGTATGATTTTAGAGCATGGATAAAAATGGAGGTAGTGTTGATGTATTTGTAACTTCTAAAGATATTCTGATGTATGTTATCATTGTATGTTGGTGTACCCCCATTGGGGATGTGGTTACCCCCTTGCGAGATGTCTTAATTGTGTCTAGACCTTGAGGTACAACTTCCGTTGTAAGTCGGGGAAATAGTTCCTAGTGTAACACCATGTAATGTGTATTTGGAGTCTCTCTGGGAGAAGTCGGCCCTATTAGGGAAGACATGTGGGCCCCAGTGTTATGTTTGGTTAGTGACTTGAAAGGGTATAAATAGGGAGGTTTTCTCCCTCATTTATACACACCTCACACTCTCAAGTTCACATGAGAGAGAGAGAGAGATAGAAAGGATGAGAGATAGATAACTATTGAATACTTCTTATTACTCATTTTGATCATCTTACTATTTTGAAGGACTTTGTAGGGTTTTCTCCTTTATGGTTTCCCTGGTGAAATTTTTTGTATCTCGTGTATCTTTTATATCTTATGCATCTTGTTGTACTTGTTATTCTTTCAAATACAGATCCTATATAAACTAATAAGATCTAAAGAAAAACTAACATGGTATCAGAGCCTCTCTGAAAGAAGGTATTGTGCAACTGCAGAAACTAGAGATTCCTAGTTCAATGTGTTCTCTCCATGTATCATCAAGAAAAAAAGGCTAGGATAACTCTCCTCACTAGGGCACATATTTTGGGTGAAGCAGTTCCAAAGTTGAAGAAGTTTCATTTTTTATTGTGTCACTAGTGTCGAGAGGAACTAGGGCATCAAGTTTCAGTGGCTTCCCACCTTAGTTTTCAGAAAGTGACCTTTCTGATCAAATTGCCTCAAGGAGGCACATCTTTCTGTCCAAACATAATTACCAAACTCCAAGTTTGTAAAATTAGGGTTTCTAATGGAAACCCTAGGTTAGCTAGCTCCAGAACCAGGTCGGACACCTCAAATCAGTAAGATCTAAATATTTTGTATTTCCATTTGAGGTTCTCATTTTAAAATATGAATCACTATACTTATATTGAGGACAAGCTTGGAGGGGTTGATAACATCCAAGCATGGAAGTACATAATCTCTCTAATCCTTGAAGAAAATGACTTGGATTAGTTTATCACTAAAGAAGTTCCAGAACCAAAGGGAGATGAGGCTAAGGATTCTCATAAGAGAAGCATGGATAAGGCTAAGATAATAATTGTAGATTCTATTAAGGATCACCTCATCCCCCATATTGTGTCTTCATTAAATACACTGAAGGAAGTATATGATGCTTTGAAAAAGGTGTTTGAAGGAAAGAACATCAACCAAAATATTACTTTGAGGAAACCATTGAAGAATGTGAAGATACATAACTCCAAGACTATACAGTCTTACTTCAAAAGGGTTGCTCAAATCAAAGAACAACTTGAAATGGTTGAAGAGAATGTGGAAGAAGGAGAAATTGTAAGGACTACCTTGAATGGTCTTCCTAGATCATGGGACTCATTCACTCAAGGGATTTGTTAAAGAAGGAGGATGATCTCTTTCAGTAGAATCCGAGAAGAATGTGCACAAGAAGAAGGTGGAGTCGTGACAAGAGAAGAGAAGATGGGAGCAAATGAATATAAGGCTCTCACAGTTCACACTAGGAAGAACTTCAAGAAGAAGGAGAAGAAGGAGAACTTTCATCACAACAGAAGAATACCAAAATATATACTTCAAATGTTTGATGCTAGACTTGTGGTGAAAATGGAAATTTTGCAAGAGATTGTCCCATTGGGAAAAAGAGACCCCATGCTCAGATTATCGCAGATGATGAACCAACAAAAAAAATTCGGATGAGAGAAGGATGATTTGGATGAAGAGTATGTGCTAATATCAACACTTAATGGAACTATCTCATGTGGAAGCAATGATTGGCTTGTGGAAAGTGGAGCTTCTAAACACATGATAGGATATAAGGGATCATTCATCAATATGTGTGAACATTAGTCACCACACAAGGTGAAAATTGGGGATGATTAACAATACCCCATAAAAAGGAGTGGGGAAGCCTCATACAAGCTTGACTCTGGGAAATCCTTAAAGATGAAGGATTCTCTATATGCTATTCGATTGAAGAATAATCTTCTCTCCATCTCTACACTAGATGCAAAAGGAAGTAGGATTGCATTTGTCGATGCCCAAGATCTAATGTTGCCAAGAGGAAATACAATAGAGGATGCCACAGTGATTGGAGAGGAAGACAGAGGCTTGGACAAGCTAAAGGGACATCCTAAACAAGAAGTGGTTCATGTTTCAATGGAAGACATTGGACATTCAGTTAAAGCTAATTGACGAAAGGAAGGGAACTAATGTTAGCATGGAGGGAGATCTAGTTAGCTCTTCCTTGTGAATGCACTATGTGGTGCTCTTAGTATGTTTACTGAGCCTCATATGCGCTACCTTATGCATGCTAGGGTTTTTGGCTTGTTATTAATATGTTAGGCATATGACAAGTTCCATACAATTGCATACATTTGTTATTGCAAGGTTACATTGGATCTCTCTTCTCTACTATTGTAATGATATATCTTATCAGGTAATATGCTTATGTGTTGTAAACCATTCTCTCCAAATCTATCTGTCATACTCAAATAATTGTTTGGTTTTTCATCCTTCGTGTTTGGAGGGTTTTCCTAGGGTATTTTTTGTCTCTCATGGTTTACTGATTTATATGGCCGATTTATGGAGTTGATTTATATGGATTATTTATGAATATTATTTATGTGGTTTATTTATGAGATTAAAATGTGCTGAAATTAATTGATAAAAGTTTTAAAGTTCAAGCATATATGATTTTTCTCAAAACATTTGCATTACTTTATGATTCAGATCTCTTATTTATCAACCTCTCTCTCTCCTTCTCTAGATCTTTTCTTATTTCAAATATCTTCTCTCTTCTCCTCATCCATTGAGTCTCTCACTCTTCTCTTAAAAAAATCTGTGTTTGAAATGATCTAGTGATCCCTTGTACCTTTCTCCTCTCCTTAGGATTTATTTTATAACATCTCAATGACTACCATTCTAGACTACCCTAGAACCTTACCCTACTATATTTACCTCATACTACAAATTTTGAGTTTAAATCATTTATTTATTGCTGCTTTTTAAAGAAAATATGAATTTTGTTAAAATACTTATTGTTGATTATGAAGGTGCATTGATTGGACATAAAGCATAAATCATAATTCCATGTAGTATCATACATTGGTGCTTGAAAATTGCTACAAAACACATACAAATCTGACCTCTATACTGATGATTTCGATTGACATTGGGATTAAATTTTTCAAATAAGTATCTTCATTTTTCCCTCTTTAAATTCTGATTTTTGGGGCTAATTTCACACATTGGTATTTGCATTTGTGAACATATGAAGTAGTAAGTAGTTCATATTAAGCCCAATAAAAGTAGTTCATGTATGTGCATAGCCTAGGTATATGGCCTTTTGGTTTCTGCTTAAATTATATTAATCAATATAATGATCTAAACCTAAAGAGGTCATAAAACCCTAGTTCCATCTCATAACTTGTGAACCCTAGTTATTCATGCAATTTGTAGTTCATGAAACCCTAGTTGGTTTTGAATTTGTAAGTGTAGCCTAGGGTTATATGGCCTTTTGGTTAATACTTTAATGAAAATAACATATCCTCTGATGTCTATACTCACGGATTTCTTATAATTCATGAAACCTTAGTTGGTTTTGCTTGTAATTCATGTACATGTGTTTCTACTTCTAAGTCATGTAGGCATGTGAACTTCCACTTGTGATCCATGTTCAACCCTATTCATTTTGTTTCATGTATGTGCATAGCCTAGGTATATGGCCTTTTGGTTTCTACTTAAATGATACTAACCAATCTAATGATCTAAAACAAAAGAGGTGATAAAACCCTAGTTCCATTTGGATACATCCATGGAGATGGGTTACACTTTTTGGCAAGGCGCTTTCAGAAAAAACACAAAACATACCTCGATCAGGCAATTTTTAAGCCCTTGATCGAGGGTTTAACAAAACCTCGATCTAGGTTTTAAGAATACCTCGATCTAGGTTTTAAGACCTCGATATAGGTTTTAAAAAAACCTTGATCTAGGTTTTAAGACCTCGATCTAGGTTTAAAAAAAACCTTGATCGAGGTTTTAATGCCGCGATCGAGGTACTTGTGCAAATTTTTTTATAAAAATAGGTTTAAACAGTAGCTTGATTGAGGGTTTAATAAAACCTCAATCGAGCTTATTTAAAAACCTCGATTGAGGGATGTTAATACCTCGACCGAGCTCAATACCTCGATCGAGGGATGTTGAGCTCGATCGAGGGATGTTAATACCTCGATCAAGCTCAATACCTCGATTTAGGGCCTGCAAAATAGAGAATTAGCCCTCTTATAGGAACATCAATGTTTCTTTATGTCTTTGAGGGGTGTAAACCCTACCATTCATGGCACATAACTGGGCGAAGTTCATACCGATAGATTCATCACCCAATCCCCTATCCATTGACGTATCATGAACATGTTTTGGAATTCATATGGTTTTTTTTAATTAGTTCTAAAACTTACACTTAGAAAACCTCACAACAAATTTGAAGCATCTCAAACAAAAATATGCACAGTAAAAAATACACATCCAAAAATTTCTTAAAAATGCACAACCCACACATCGACACATCCTCTTCAAAAGGGTATCTTTGGTTTTTCAATTCTTGAAAACAGTGAAAAAAAGTTGGGATGGACAAACGTGTATAAAATGATGTTGAAATTAGATGTGGTCACTTTTGAAAAATAATAAATAATTGTATATTATGAAATAAATTAAAAAAAATTATGCAAACCACAATGCATTTTGTGTAGATCAGGCTCAAATATATATATTTTTTAATTATTAATGTAAAATTGAATTATTGGGGTTGGACACGAGCCACTTATTAACTTCTTCAAATTTTTAAGGTCACACAGCTCACTAAATGTGAAATTTCACACATTAAATGACATCGAAATATTTTAAAAAAAATATCATTGGGAATCCAACATAATATTCTACAATTTTTTTTTTATTGCAAGTCGAAATTCACATGGAATATATACGTTTTGAGGGCTTCTATCTAGCACATGAGTAAAAATTTAGGTTTTCATCGCCAAATTTGGCCAAAAAGTGTTACCCACCTTCATGAAATCACCCATCTCATAAGTTGTGAACCTAGTTATAGTATGCAATTTGTAGTTCATGAAACCCTAGTTGGTTTTCAATTTGTAAGTGTAGCCTAGGGCTATATGACCTTTTGGTTTCTACTTAAATGATACTAACCAATCTAATTAGATATTCAAACCTAAAGAGTTCATAAAACCCTAGTTTGTAGTTCCATGTCTCAATTTGTGAACCCTAGTTTTATTATGCGGGTTGTTGGATTATACTTTAGTACAAGAATAATATAGCTTGTGATCTCTAGACACGTAGTGTTTTCTTAATGCTGCAACATGTGTTTTCTTAGTGATATCTAGACACAATGGGCCATGAAAACACAAGGGAGAGGGCCACTTAGAGGTAATCGCATGCTAGGAGACCAACGGAGTCGACGGTTCGTTGATCCGACCTTAGGTTTCAGAGTTATGTCAAGTTGAAAGTCACATGAAAATGTCGTTCAGGGGCAGTTGGTGACTTTCGGTTAGGGAGAAAAAAACCAAACGGAGCAGCAAAATTGCATGTCATTGGCTCTTGCAAGTATGTATGGGAAAGGACGATATGGGAACCCTACCAAAATAGGAACAATCGACCCTTGACATGGTTTCAGAGCGATCAGGAAACCCGGGTCGTAGACACAAAAGGAAGCTTCTAGGGATCCACAAGAAATAATAATGTATCAAGCCACCACAAATGACCTCTCTAGAGGGTCTGTGGCCTTAGATTAGGGATATGTGAGAAATTGGGATTTTTTTCACAGTAGTTATGGGTCTTGGGGCCATATGCATGGGAATGGGAGGAAACCCAAGTCTTGGGCCCTAAATTAATCTCTCAGTCATTGAAGATCAATAAGTACACTTCAAACTACCACAGAGGACCTATTGATGGTATCCCAACCCAAAAAATGGGGATAATCATGCCATCCAGAGGTTTTAAATAGTAGACATGGGTCTCAAGGACTTACACATGGTTGACAGAGTAAAACCAAGCCTTAGTCCATAAAGGAATATTATATCCATCCAAGTCCTAAATTGATACCTCGAATCACCTCACATGACTTACAAGCACTAGGTATGTGTCGTGCAACCTTCGATGTTGTTGGGGGATTAAAAATTGGGATTGGACTCTCAAAAAAGCTTCTAGGAATCCATGATCATGAAAAGTGCCTCAAGTGACTAGCCATGACCTCTTGAAGTTACCCTTTCCTTCGAGTGGTGACATGGATGCCGTTAGAAGGTTCTGGATAGTATATATGAATCCATGGGTCTTGGACATTGTTAAGGTAGGAAAACCAGGCCTTCTACCATAAAGAAAACTTCTTAGAATATAGTTTTAAGAATGAAATTTGATCCACCATACATTACCTCATGAGCATATCCCTAGCCTCCATGTGGGGTAATTAGAAATAATAGGATGTTTTAAGCACTACGTATGGATATCAAGGTCCTGGACATAGTTGTGGGAAAAACCCTAAGCCGTAGGCCCTAAATGAATGTTATAGGAATATTGACCCAAGAATGATGGCTTGAATGAAGCAAATCATGTCTTAAGAAGATATTTGGCCTCCAAGTGGGAATATTAGTATGATTATGAGTTCTTGAGCACAATGTATACATCGTGGAGCCTCAACATTGTCGAGAGCTGACACCTTAGCCTTAGGCTCTAAAATATTGTTTTGTGTGTCCATGACCAAAAATAATGCTTCAAAACAACATAAATGATCTCGCAATCCTTATCCTCGTAGTGGATGTGTTGGTGCCATTAGGAATATTTTAGAGCTACATATGAGTTTTGAGCCTTAGAGAAAGGTTAGGCAATAAAACTCAATCATTAAGTCTAAAAAGAAGCTTCTATGTCTTTAGCACCATGAAAAATATCCATGGACAAGCGCCTTGAACCTCCAATAATCTGACCTCATTATCCATGACCATTCACAAATTTTAGGCTAAGCGTCGTCCTTTTGCCACACTATACCACTTTGGAGCGGCTAATAATTACCAAGATAATTTCTTTTTAGATGGATTTTCTCCCAAATCCTATCCACTAACTTTGTAAGCTCTTTTTTACTCTCGTACCAAGATACTAAAGCTAAAATGCATATGCGATATGGATAACGTTAAACACATATGCGTTTTTTAAAAATTTAAAAACTCTACGGGAACAAGGCTTGGCATTATATTTGGAAATAGCTTTGAACTACCAAACCTATTGGCTAGGACAAATCAACCAGGGCAAATTACTGTATTTTAGAACTCTATCAATATGCTCAATTTCAATGGCATGTTTTGCTATGACAAACACAATATTTTTTTATGAAAATATAGAATATTGTAGAGTATGATCTTACGATTCTGAATATGTAATTTTTTCCTTAAAATGTATGTTTTATTTATTTATTATTATTATTTTTAATGACACACATCAGTTTTCGAGAATAGATACATCGATTGTCTTTTATATAACTTTTGATTGCCTTCACCATTTCCCAAGAAAACCATATGGTGCACTAGAAGAGAGCGAGCTCTACAATATTATATATAGAAATCAAGGATTCCATTAATTTTCACCCCTAAAGTTGTAGAAATTCTGACCAGCAATAGATTAATTTCACTCACAACAAATTACAATTGATCATGCAAAATTGTCAACAATGGAGACTGAAAATGGAGCTGTAACACAAAATTATATTAACTCAGTGTACAATAGCCAACCCTGTAATAACATAGGTTGCTGAATATATAGAATACATCAATAGGTCGAATGCATAAGGAGGCATCCAAAGCTAGCATAAAGCAGGCTTACCAAAAATAGGCAAATCCCCCATAGGTGTAAAAAGCTTATCCCAAATCTGTCAGGCTCGCGAATTGGCAAGGGCGCATGGGCAAGATAATGAGTGGTGGAATGGAAGATAATACATGCTTTTGCATGGAGGAAAGAGTGGAGGAGGAAGAGGCAACAAAGCTGATTCACCTCACCTAGTATTGCTTTTCTATGTGCCTTAAAACACTGAAAAAGCAGGGAATAAAGCAGAAAAAGTAGATAGGCACCTAGGAGGCCAGGAATAAAGAAGATTTGATTCCTAAGGCTTTCCCAAGCGCTACATGAGTCAAATATGGCAATTTTGACCTCTATGGATAGGCAATTAGCAACTTGCACATGGTGGGACTCATGGACTAGGAAAATAAGACAAAAATAAATGAATTAATGTCTAAGTGGGTAAATACTATGGGTTGATTATTCTAACACCCCCCCTTAATCCCAACTTTATGAGTAATAAATCAAAATATAGGGCCTAGCAACAAGGCTTAGTCACCCTTTTACATACTGCAAGTCCATATGAAACAAGGAAAGAGGCAAAAC